>JAZHYW010004588.1:0-174361 GCA_037355805.1 Ixodes ricinus
TTTTCATAAAATATGAAGAGGATATGCTTTTCTGTCATGCGATCTTAGGCAAAATAATTAAATATATATGTTGATCCTTGTTTTATGTAACCAATATACATGACAGTCCAGGGCGTTGATATTTTCCTTACATACTAAGAAGAAATAAAGACCCATTAAAAATTACACATCAATGAACCGAATTACCTTAAAAATACAATCTTTAAATTATTTCATCATTACACCCGAAATAATATGCTTTCTGTCGGTGTATCTTAGCAAACATATTAATGATATATTTTATAGAACCTTGTTAGATCAGCATATCACACGATTGTGTTCAAAAATGATTCTCCTAGATAGCTCACTTGGTAGCTTGTTCTCATCCATTTTATATTTGTTGGCTATATACTTCTTCGTTGTAAATTAAAGCATATACAAATATTTTTACGCTGTAAATAATACGAACAAATTTTAATTTTAGGTGTTTTATTTCAACAGGTTTACAAAATAGGTACGCGTAAAACGTTCGCAAGCATCGGCAAGGTTGCATAGCAGACTAGGTTGGTAAGTGAAATCACGAGTTCACTGAAAAAAAAATGAAAAGAAGACATTCCTGATGTTAGTGTGTCTGGTGAAACAAAAAAACACGGCTTTATCCTACATTTGCTTTTTTTAGTATTATGCGAGACTTAACAGCCTCCCGAGGAATCAACAACGTGAGCATAAATAACACGTAAGCATTTCTCGGTGGTGGCAATATTTGCCTACGCGAACCGCTGATGCCAGTGATTCCCTGTAGGACAACTCTCTCAATCCTCTCTCTCAGCGTTTTTCACTTTGCGCCTCTTCTCCCCTTCCTTTTTTCTTATTTTACTTTTGTTCTTTTGACTAAGAAAGACTTGCATTTCTTCCCTCCCGAGCGACTTCCTCGCCTTTGAGTGTCTTCTTTTCGTAAAGATTTGTTTCCACTGCGACAAGGCAAGGTTGCTTTCCTTTATAAATGTTCTGTGTGCTTTCTAAGTACGTTATTTGGTAATATCGATGTCCTGAAGTTGTTTGAAGAATACGAGAAATGATATAGAAATTAGCCTTCGATCGCAAACTTCAAGAATAGTTTGATCTTAGCATTTTCGTTTAAACCCTCTTTTTTTACTTTAATGCAGGAGTATTTACAAAAGTAAGGCAGTAGGGCCGCGAAATAATTTATTATTTGGTGATTTACACTTGAGCGAATGGTTTTCCCTAACTTATTCTGTAAACGGGATATATTTTATCGCATTACAATTGCTCAATATGCATCAAATCATCATACTAAGTTATACCCCAGTGTTTTCATGATAACATATACGTATACACCAATATATTAAAAGGCACCCATGAAAAACCAAAAGTTGAGATATCTACTTTAATTGGCCAGATATGAGAAGCAAAAAGTACAAATAATATGGCTGTCGCCGTAGAAAATTTTCAATCTAGCATTTCTTTGATTAAGTCATATGTGATTTTCACTGCTGTAAACAAAGCCATTTGAACTATTCTTTAAATCTCGTTTTCGGTGACCGTGATGCCCTCCAATTGCACCTCTGTTTTAACGCACACGTAAATGCACACCAGAAAGACTGGGCCTACATTAACACAATTATATTAAAATGGTAAAAACTATATGGGCTGCTCAAAATGTTTCGAATCATTTAGCTTGCTTAGTGTCATTTTAGTGTGTTTTACCTTTTTTATTTTTATTTGTGCCGTAATCCTATTATTTGGCCACGCCCGCACCGAGCCTTTCATCGTTTTTGGACATGTTGTTGGCGAACACGAACCTAAACCTAAATATATGAATTAGGACGTCCTTAGTAGTGTAAATAGTTTCTGTGCACGACGCGAACATGCATAAAACTTAAAGTTCAATCATGCCGCTATTCGGGAATGTTCATTCAAGACGAGCATAAAATACATTTCTATAACGAAGAAAGCAGCATTGCACATCATTCGAAGTTCGTTTTGCTTCAGTCGCGAAATCCTATTTAAAGTGGTAACTTCATAGGGCCAACCAACCTTAGAAGCCGCGTAAGCACGAAATCTGTAGGACGGTCAGTCCGCAACGACTAAACGATCTTGAATAAAACGGAAACCGGTGGCAGGGATTGAACCCCGGTAACCGTCGTGGAAGCCGAGTGCGCCACTGTCTGAGCTACGCACCCAGCACGCAGAAACTGGAGGGGCAGAAACAGGTGGTGTGAGAAAGCGCGCGTAGCGGCGAGAGGCGGAAAGCGCAAGAAAGAGAAGAGCAGAAATAGGGGATGCAGTAAAAGCGCCAGAAAGAATACGGAGTGGAAAGGGCGGGAAACTTTTGGTGTGCGATGAAAATCCGCGCAAAGATTTTGTATCCGGGTGGTGTTGAAGGAACGCTCGCGCAGCTGCAAGAATTGGCGCGAAGTAATATGTTTCATACAAGCCTTCACTAACACCACCTCAACTAGAGCACCACCCAGTCTACTGAAAGATACAGGCAATCCTTCCCTAGACACCAACATAACTAAGAGTACCACCTTCCCTATAAAGCTACGGCATTTAAACGCGTTTGGCAGAATGCCCAAACATGCAGCCAACTTTTATTCTACATTTAACGATAAAATTGCTAAGAAATAAAGTTCTCGAATCTGAATAATGTTTAACCAAGTGCTACAGGGCTCATGTTTTCAATTTTATCTAAGGCATTCGGAATTCACTCACTGTCTACATTCCAGGTTCTCGTATTTTGTCTGGTTTGTTTTCCGGCTTACAAATCACTGACAACGTTAGCGCTTTATACTTTGAGACATTATATTTCTGTGTGTAATTTTCGTGTGATAACGGTATTACTCTATGTCGATAGTATTTTCGGGAGCTTACATGACACTACAATTTCAACTGTTATATATATCATAATATTCTGTTTACCAATGAGGGAAGGGTTAATCTTATTAATTGTTTTACTGATATAAATTCAAAATATCTCGCTGCTTTTTTGCTCCTATTGCTTGAAACCAGATTTAATTTAGATTGCTTTTCTTTGTGCTCGAGGTAAACATGAGAAAAGTATTTTAAATAGAACTTAACAGTGGCTGGAGCAATTATCAAAAAATGTGCATACAAATAAAAGGTTAACTGATCTAAATTCAGTTGGCACCTAAATTGTGGTCGTAGTGAAAAAGTCTAATAACGTTAGAACCTCTGGCCTTATGGTTCATTCCGTCGTGCTGAGGGAGGGGGGGGGGCGAGATTGGAAGAGTATAAAAGGTGTTTGAATGGCTGGAGAACAGATGAACGAACGCAGTGATTTGTACACTGCACTTTTTGCAGTGGTGGGCGCCCTGTCGAGACGGTTCACTCCTTACTGCGCTTAGAAGATTATGGGCGTCCCGAACTACCTCTGGGCTGCTGCCATGCACAATGACGGTGGGCAGCCAGGCCAGGGCAGTTCCAATCGTTCCAACTAACAAAAATAGCGGCAAGTGCTCGCCCTCAAGCTACCGCTACATCTCCCTAACAGGCGTCCCATGTAAACAAATGGAGCACATCATTGTACTCTAAAATCATTCCCTTCCTGGAAAATAACAACTTCATAATTTCCAAACAACACAATTTTCCGAAAACAAAATTGTGAAACTCAACTTGCATCTTTTCTTTGTGACCTGCATGTTAACTTCAATTCAAATATTCAAACTGGAGCCATCTTTCTAGACTTTGCATAAGCATTTGATAAGGTTCCCCATAGACGTCTCATATTCAAGTTGTATCAACTTTAATATCTCGGTCCTAAATTAGATTATCAACTGTCTTACCCACCGAGAGCAGCATGTAGCCCCTTACCAGGCAATATTCTCTCCTCGCGGAAGACACTTCAGGTGTTCCTCAAGGATCAGTTCTAGGCCCACTTTTCTTTTTATTATGCAGTGATGACCAACCGGTATCTATCCCACCGGATGTTCGTGTATTTGCTGATTGTGTCATTTATCGTCAAGTGAATAACCCATCCAATCACCTACTCGTACAAGATGACGTTTTTCGCATTCAAGCCGGGTATGAAAAGTGGCAATTCAAAGGTGCAATCTCGTATTATCTACACGTCGTTTAAACTCTTCTGTGTTTTATTATTCCTGTAACAGCTCAAAACTGCAAAAGAACGATCAGCAAAAGTATCTCGGCGTGCACATTTCATCTCATCTTTCTGGGTCACTCATATCAGCTACCCAATCTTCTCTGCTAATCGATTTCTAGGTTTTTGTTAGCGTAACCTTAAACTGGTCACTCCTCATCTATCTCTGCTTGCTTACTCGTCCCTCTTCCGTCCTAAACTCGAGTTCGCATCGGCCATCTGGGACTCGCATCAGGCTTATCTCACCAAATTAATGCATCAGTTCGGAACCGTGCATTGCGGGTCGTTGGCTCAAATCGTTCTTATTTCAAAAGCGCCTCTTCTATTAGAATCCGTGCCAGTCTTCCTCTCCTTTCCAAACGTTGCAAACATGCTATGCTACCTCTTCATCACAAATTTTATTACAGCCCGTGCCTCCGGTTATCATAATCTATTCACCGGTACACCGTTATCGTCGTACGGGCCATACCCTCGACGTTGCACGCCCACAAGCAAGAACAGTCAGGTTGAAAAATTCTTTACTTTTACGCACTTTCATTGATTGGAACGGTCCTCTTTCAAACGTTGTCGCAACTCCTGATCCAAGAGAATTTAAGTAACTTTTATTAAATATCCTATTCCAGATGTGTGCCAAACTATTTTGTGCGTATATTTTTCATCTACATGTAAGTTTTGTTTCTTAATTATTTCTGGGTGCTATTTCTCGGTCTGCTTTTTGCCACCCGTTTTTGGGTTTTCAACCCAGCCCTTATGTAATACCCCCATGGGGCCCTTAAGTTATTTATATCAGTAAATACATAAATGCATAAAGAAATAGCAAGTGCACTGATTGTCTCACGCCCCAGAGGGTCAGTACGGGCATTTTGTGCCATTCTAATCCGGTCAAAATGCGTACCGGTGGGCAGGAGTGGCCAACATGCCGGTGCGCTTTTTACTGAGGGTGGCAGTTTATTATCTGTCGAGGTTGGCCGGGATTCGGGGAAGCTTTTCTTCTGGTAGTAGGTCCAGAAGTTCTTTTATGGGGCTTTTAAGCGCAGGGTGTACCTCACTGAGGTCGGATTCTTGTCCGTCCGTTGATCCGTGAAAATAACCTCCGTCTTGGCCGGGCTTAGGTGCAGAGCAACGAGGTGGGTGGCTTTTATTTTAACTTGCCTCCCGTGAGAGCCGGTTGGGCAGCTATTTCTCTTTACTCCCGGGTGTCCCGGCACCCATCCAAGCCAAACGTTGTTTTCATGCTCGGATACGAGGCGGACGAGTGTTTTCTGGATGTTTCGCACCATAGGTGCAATGTCAGAAGGTTTTCTAATCGCTTGTGCGCCACTTGGAAGACTGTGTTTACGGACATGGAGGCAAAGGCGAGGCGTCGTGGGTGTAGGTTACCATATATGTTTCCAAGAGGACAACACATGTGCTGACTGCAGCAGTTTGCGACTGGCGTCTGCGAGTAGCTTTTGCGACCGCAGTTTGCGACTGGCATGTTTAGGGCCATATGCATCTACGCCGCATAGTGTATATAATGTATCACATGCAAGTAAATAACCAATATACATAGTAGGATCCAATGGTAAATGCTAGATTGTCGCAATTCTGTAGGCGAATTGTACTAATAGGCTCTAGCATGTTTAGAGGTTAAATTTCAGTTAATGCGGCGTTGGCTGAAACACCCAACCGGTACGGGAAAAGATTACAGTCATGTGGGCTTGAAATATTTTACACGTCAGCGCTGTTCACTGTAGCAAAACTTTCAAATCTTTGACACCTGCACGGATATAGACAAACCTAAAACTTGTAAAACACAATAGTTTTCTAACAAAATTAAGTACTTTATTTGAGGAGCTAATTGTTGCTAAGTATGATCCGGTCTCGTCACTGCTCCCTATATGTTCATACATTTCCCTGCTTTGTCAGCTGCCTGAGCGTCCCGACTCTCCCTCTTCCCGTTACTCTTACCATCTTCCTGATTTTTTTAGCCACTGGAATGTTACTCTTTCTTCACCCACCTCTGTGCCACCCCGTTCTCTAAGATATTTTGGGTTCTACAAAATTACAAATTAAAGCTACAAAAATTAAAAGTTTTCAAAAATAAACTATGAAACGTTGGCGAAATCGGTTTTTACGCCTAGGTTATGCTCCCAGGCGGGTACTAAGTGGAGCGCTAATTGAAGTCGTCAATTGTTTTATATACCATGAGTTCAATATTAAACAATTTAAGTGCTGTAAATATGGTAAATATACATACGGGAAGGAAAGAGGCGACCGTTTTCCAAGGTTGTTTAATTCGATAGAATTATCTTAACTAGCCTGTGCATCTGTGTTCAAATATGCCGCCCAATTCGGTTAATTACGTAGACAAGAAAGCGAAGATCGCAGCGAACGCCCCCCCCCCCCCCCGGAATGACATTGGTCGTTGTATATGACACACGGTATGAGAACGGGGCGGAGCTGATAAGAGTTCCTCTCTAGGTTAGTGCTGGCAAAAAATATATTCAGCTTCGTTCGGTCTCATATGAAATGACATATACAAAACGGCATCCATCACACCGATGAGGGCTTCTGTGCCCATATTCGTGGTTTTGTATGCGTAGTATGTCGGATTTTTCGTCAAATTTGTGGATGGTTATATCGAACAGGCGCTGGGCACAAAAATTCAACAAAATGAAACTGTCATGGAATGCAGTCACCTTAAGAATTCTAAAATATTTAAATACCCCGACTGCAGTTCTAAGAAGCATCAAATATTTTAGCTCAGATAAAATTCACAGTTGCGTTTATTTTCTTCCACTAAGTATCCGCCTGAGACAATAACCTAGGTGCATAATTTAATTTCGCATTCCTTTCATGGAACACCCTGTATATTTGAAAAGCGAGCATTAAATAAACTGTTCATCTCCCATCACCAGTGTTGTCTGTCGGGCTCTGCCCTTCTGCAGCGAGAGTACAGTGACCCCTACGGCGCGCAATAATAATATTCACAATCATGCCTTAGAAAAACAAAATATAGTAATGCAGAAAAACATATTATTAATTTGCACAAAGTTCAGTGTCCCTATAGCGTAAAATGTGTTCAAAATATTCTTACCACTTTGATAAAGAAAATGTAAGATTTCATTTATGGGTGCTCCTTTCAGTAAAGGAGATATGTTGCTACACAGAATGCTCAAATACGTTTTTGCAATCCCTACATTTAATAAGACTGGTGCACTGACCGGAGGGCGTAGCAGCTTTGCAAAGCTACCAAGTACGTATTTCACGTTTAGGTAGCTGCAATCATTGGCTTGTCAGACACGGCAAATGATTGCTAGAAGACAGCAGACGACTTTCCTTGCTAGAATGTGGTAAAGCTCCAATGGCAGAGGGTAATATGCTGCAGTTGAAGTAGCGAATTAACATCAAGTAGTGCACCAAACTATGCATATGGGCTACCGAGATTTTGCAAATGACACAGCAGGTGTATGGTAACTAGCCGATAACAGGCTCTTGCCTTTATGTAGCACCGGCTTAGCGCAGAATGTAGAGATTCTGCCGAAGACTACACGCATGCCGGCCGCCTCACTAGTGACCACGAAGAACAAAATTAATGAGGTGGAATGCATTGTGAGTAAATATCGCTCTCAGATTCTTGATGACATCGCAGCAGAAGCAGGTACCAGCCAAGGTAGCTGTCAGGCTAGCCTGAATGGCGAATCAAATATGACTACCTCTTGCTGAACACTTCGTTCTGAACTTGCTCACACACAACCAGTGTTAGGACAGGAAGACCGTTTGCGGAGTGTAGTGTTTTATCACATTTTTGTCGGAGCAAAGACAACGTCGCGAAAGAGGTGAAGGGCGTGGAAGAAGGCAAGCGCGAGGATCACAAGAGCGCGGGTCTGGTTCTGTCTGCCGAGTGAGAGGGTGCGCAGAAGAGCAAACTCCGGCGCTCCAGGCCTTGCAGCTGTTGTGCTGTGCAATGTTGTGCATGACACAGCATGAGACAGGAGTGGTGTAGCAGCACTCCGGCAGCAGCTTCAGCTCAGTGTGCAGGCAGTGGAAGCTGCGCTTGAGATGCCGAATAGTCCTGCAATTCAGAAATTTCCTTGAGTCCTTAGCACATTTTATGCAACCCAAGGTGGGCTTCGCTGTCACCCTCCCATACAATCTGTCGAAAAAGGCAGCACAGGAATAAAACATCAGGGTGAGGCTTGCCACATGACGGCAACTCACGCCTTCAAACAAGCGGACACCCTCGTGGTATCATGCGGGCTGTGGGTTAAATGTTTTTGGTTCTCCAAGAACAAGCATTGGGGCGGAGCTCTAATCAGTGTTTGTACAAGTTACCGCACTAATTTTGCGCCATCTTCATTGACACTAAGTCTTCCTATACTTGCGATCTACTTGCTGTGCCAATGAAGAGAAAGCTAGAGAAGCGAAGCTAACGGCTTTGTGTTATTGCGCCACAGTTTAGTTCTTTAGGTTTCGGTTTCAGTTTGTGTTTTTGCGTTTAGGTTTCGGGCACTGAACCACAATCACAGAGGACGCAGGTATATCCAGATAACTTTCCCTATATTTTACCCGTTACTAGACACAAGTCAATGAGGTGAATTGCACCGTGGTAGATCCCGTCGAATTTTGTCTCGCGACTGACACAGGCATGCGGTGTCAATGTAAGAAATGCCGTGAAGTTCACCGGCACTGCCGTTTTAAGGTTATTGATATGCTAACTTTTCTGGTGCTGGAAAATCATAGCGTCTGCGCAATACACCAAAATATGAACACGCACAACCTACAGCACAAAGCAAAATCGTATTTGGATTGCATTCAATTATTGTTGGCTCTAGGGAGAGTCAGTGGCATACCACAGCTCGGAAATTGTATAGCAAAAACGCGCAATGCAGAACCCAAAGACCCTGGGCTCAAAGCTCGTAACTCAATCCTCACCCGTGCCCATTGCACAAGAGAAAGACGCCATGCTTGTTCAGCAAAAACTATACTCTGTCTCACCGTCACTTGGCAAAAAGCAAGTGCTACGGTCCCCTCCAGCCAATCAGTGACAGCGGCAAAGTGTAACCCAAGCAGTTGAAAAAGTGGGGAAGGAGGAACTTGAAGTTGCTTTCTTTCCCCTGAAACTTAATCTGTAACTCAAAAGTTTTACGAAAACGGCATTCTTCTCTTTTTTCGCCCATGTCTTTGACAGCACTGCACGCACCTAATGAGTCAAGTGTCTCTTTCCAACGTGCTGATTGGCTTGCTTAGACCGTAGCCTTATGTTCTGATGTAATGGAGTATAGAAGTTATGATGTAATGGAGTACAGAAAACCTGCAGCAAACAAAAGAAGAAAAACTCAAAGGAGTTAAAAAAAAAGATGTTTAACACATCCTGACTAATACCATAGCAATGTTGCAGAAAACAAGGCTAAAAAAACAATAAGAGTTATTTTTTTAAGTGGGGAAGTTATACTTAGCAAATTATTTTGGTTGAACTATATATAGCTATGCAGCGAAATGGCATGCTTTGGCTCTGTATATGTATTTCCACAAAAAGTTGACCCAGCATTGGCATCAAAAAAATTAACGAGCCTCATTATCGTCTCTGACACCGTAAGAAACGCAGAGTGTATCTTAATATGTTCCGGCTTCTAGGCTGCAATTATTTCTTACTGGCAAAAGTTGAAAACTCATTGGCGGAGGCGCAAAATTAAGATACTAAGAACGTACCACACCCTGTGAAACAGAAAACAGCGTGATATACGCAAAAGCTATAAATCTAGCCAACTGAGGTAATAGGGCCTGTGAGGATCACGGACACAGAAGAAGTCAGGATCGGGTGCTTCAGCTCATTGTTTGTGGGGTTACAACAATAAACAGAACCCTCGACTCAACCTATTGTGATGCTGAATACAACTGCACTTAGGAGTTCTTTTGCCAGGCCCCATGATACTGCTGCTGTTTGCCATTCGGTGCAGTCTGGCTACAATCATAGTTTATCTACAACCTGGCAGGGGTCTAGGACTTTTCGGTGTAGGGCGTTTCGGTGTAGGACGTTTCAGTGCGGACTTTTCGGTGCACGGACGTTTCAGTGACAGACTTTTCGGTGTACGGACTTTTCGGTGTACGGACTTTTTGGTGCACGGACTTTTTGGTGCACGGACATTTTGGTGCGGGACTTTTGAGTGCGCGGACGTTTCGGTGCACGGACTTTTCGGTGCATAGGAAATCCAAATCACGAGTTTTTTTTTAGTTTCCTCTAGACGTAATAAGCACTATCTTAGCTAAATATTTATTTTTTCGCACTTTATAGTTTTTAGACTTGGTTCATTCATTTACAGCCGCTTACTGATATGCCAGCTTAGTGAATTTGTTAGGCGCAGTACCATCTTGTGTGTGGATTGGAGACGTTGAATGTTATGGTTCGTTTGTCGGTGTCTCTTTTCCAACGTACGCACTGGTCTGTATCACATGTCTCGAGTAATTTTCAACAAACTCAAGCTTCTTGATGCTGGAGCTTTTTCTACACACATTACCAAAATAAGACCCAGACCTTTACAGAAGGAGCCGAGAACGCTTGTATCGACCCAACGCGTAAACACTATGTGATGCGTCTAGTTACGTTGGAAAAGAGACACCAGTAAAGTAAACATAACGACCAACGTATCCAGCCCCCGCAGGATGGTGCTGGGCTTAACAAAGTCACTGAAGTCGTATATAAGTAAGTGACAGTAAATGTATGCCAACGCCTACAAATTCATAAAATGCGAAAAAAATCACTCTGCCCAAAATAGTGCTTATTACCTCAGAGGAAAACAATCTCGGACTTCTAATGGCCGTGCACCGAAATGTCCGTGCACCGAAAGTCCGTGCACCGAAATGTCCGAGCGCCAAAAGTCCACTACCGAAAAGTCCGTGCACCGAAACGTCCGTGCACCAAAATGTCCGTGCACCGAAGGTTCGTGCACCAAAAAGACCGCACCCAAACGCCCTACACCGAAACGTCCGGATCCCCTGGCATGGTGGCTATCTTAGGATACGCTGTGCACATAAACCGGTTTGTTCATAGCCTGGCTATATTAATGCGAAGTGTGCCCTTTGCGCCTTATAAAAGGGTAGCTCCGAGACATCTCACAGGCAAACTGTTTCTCTGAGAGCAACTCTCCATAACACCTACCTTTCGATTACAAACCGTGTTGTTCCGTAAGCCCTGGATGTACGCGCACTCCACTGGCGCGGTCGGCAATCGGAAAGGCGCTATCACCCATGCTCTGCACGGGTAGCCCCAGTCGGCCTATGAGGAGGTCGCCGTAAGGGCCCGTCGCGACATTCTCCCCGTCACTGCTGTGCGACAGCACGTAGGAATCGTGGACGCTTCCGGGTCACATGGCACCACATTCAGGATCCTCGAGCGCGCGTCCACAATCAACTGCATGTTGATGGAGTGACAGTAGTGCTTGTTCACGAACAGTTCCTCGTGCATGGCGGCCCTTGGATCCGAACGTGGGTGACATCGAAGACTCCCACGACGCCCAGAAAGCCGCTCACGGCGTAAAACCGCTGCTGCAGTTCGGGAGTTGCGCTGCTGTTGGCCACCTGAAGGAGGAAACGTGGTTTACGCCATCAGTTGAATACTATAGCAGTTTGCATTGTTCCGCCGACATAGTCATACCGTGCACACGAAGCTTGCCGCGAGATATGATCAATACATATCATTCGCTACCACTTCGAAGAGTCTACTCCTTCTCAAAACTCCCTCAAGTATCCACCAGCTATTTCCACTGACAAGTTGTGAAACACGTTATTGTAAAACTGTTTCCGTAATGGAGAAACTCACCGTGATACAAAAAACCGTACCACACCAAAGACAAAAAAATAGAGAGCTTGGGAAAGGACCACTACACAACGCTTTGAGGACGCAATGACGGCAGCTGCATGTTGGTCAGAAGAGGCTTTAAACTGACGAAAACAAAAGTCTCGATTGTTCCAAAAATTACTTCGCAGCTGGACGCTTAATATCTGTAACATATAGTCAAAGAGAAACGTTAGAAATTTGACTGTTTTCTTACCTCCAAGACCCCCGTGATGCGCATGTTGCCGTCGCGGCGAAACCGAAACCTTGTTAAAAACGTCCAAATGGCCAAATCGGTCCTGGAAATCACGGTCCAACGGTGCCTTGAGTGCATTCATGCGGCATAAAGATTGTTTGGAGCCGGTGTGTTGTGGCGACTTCCGACATTTTGTTTACTCTGAGACCTCCAGTGAGCCTTCTCCGTGACTCTCTCACGATCTGAGACTATAACTGAGTCAGAAACTCGGTTTTGGTCTCAAGTCCAGACCAAGTTTTGTTTCAGAGCAAGTGGCTAATCGCTGAGACCGCCACTCGGTTGAGACTATCTCAGTTTGGGTCTCAGTTTGGGTCTCCGTTTGGGTCTCAGTTTGGGTCTCCGTTTGGGTCTCAATTTGGGTCTTAAATCGGCCGCCAGCTGATTTGCTACGGGGTTGTCTCACGGCTTGAGACACGAGGTTGAGTCAGAGACTCGGTCTCAATGTCAAGTCCAAACTAAGTTTTGTTTCGAGCACGTGGCTAGCCGCTGAGACCGCCGCTAGGCTGAGACTGTCTCAGTTTGGGTCTCAGTTTGGGTTTCCGTTTGGGTCTCAGTTTGGTACTCAAACTCGGCCGCCAGCGGATTTGCTTCGGGGCTTGTCTCACGGCTTGAGACACAAGTTGAGTCAGAGACTCGGTTTCAGTCTCAAGTTCAGACTAAGTTCTGTTTCTGAGCAAGTGGCTAACCGCTGAGACCGCCGCTCGGCTGAGAGTGTCTCAGTTTGGGTCTCAGTTTGGGTCTCCATTTGGGTCTCAGTTTGGGTCTTAAATCGGCCGCCAGCTGATTTGCTATGGGGCTGTCTCACGGCTTGAGACACAAGTTGAGTCAGATACTCGGTTTCAGTCTCAAGTCCAGACTAAGTTTTGTTTCCAGCAAGTGGCTCACGTTCGGTCTCGGGTGAGACTGTCTCAAGTTGTGTCTCAACTCGTTCGAGCAAGCGGCCCCAAGTTGAGCAAATGCTTGACGATGACGTCATCCAGCCGTCAAGAAGTCCATGGGCGTCTCGTGCCATCCTAGCAAAGAAGAATGACAGAACGTTGACATTCTGCATAGGCTACCACCTACTAAACACGGCAACAAAAAAGGATCGTCTATGCGCTTCCCCACATCCACGAAACTCTTGACCGTGTGAGCCACTCTCATTACATTTCGTCAATGGACTTCAAGTGTGGCGACTGGCAATTCGAAGCCGATGAACGAGACCGTGAGAAGACTGCCCTCGTTACGACCGATGGGCTGTACTAAATTAAAGTCTTGCCTTTCTGACTTTGCCCAGCACCAGCAACATTTCGGCGTCTTATGGTCACGGTTATGGTTGGCCTGAAATGTCAGAGTTGACTCATTTACCACGACCATGTTGTAGTATTTGCTGAAGATTTTGACGAGCACCTGAGACTACATTGAGCTGCACTGCAGAACATCACGACGGCTGGACGTACGCTCAAGCCGACGAAATATCGGTTCGTCTACAGTGAAGTTCCTAAGTCACGTTGTAAGCAGCGAAGGTGTACGCCCTGATTCGGCGAGAACATATGACGTAGCCGACTTTTTTCCGCCCCTCAAATAAGAAAGCGGTTGAGATATTTGTGGAAGTTTGTGTCTGCTATCGACACTTCGTTTTTGATTTCGCCAAACTTTCGGCTCCGCTGACTCACGTCACAAATGTGTCCGTGAAGTTTGGAAGGGGGAAAAAGAAGCAGCATGGGGGAGGGGGGGGCTTTCGACGAGCTCAAGCGACGACTCCAGACATCTCCGATCCTCGGCCACATCGACCAATCTGCGAACAAGGGAATTCACACAGACGACAGTAGCAGAGGTCGGGGTGGGGTACTCGTCCAGTGGCAAGATCATACAGAGAGAGTAGTTCCCTACGCAACCAGGAAGCTGTCAATGGCGGAAAGCAGTTATTCCCGGACGGAGAAAAAATGCCTCGAAGTCGTCTCGGCGATAACAAAGATTCGTCCCTACCTTGTCGGAAGTCCTTTTCGCGTGATCACAAAGCACCACTCTCTCTGCTTGTTCGCGAACATAAAAGAGCCATCAAAATGTCACGCACGGTGGAGTCTATGACTCCAAGAATTTGACATGACCGTGGAATACAAATCCGGCCATAAGCACTGTGAGGCCGATAATTTATAGAGGGCAGATGTCAAGTTTGTGTTCAACCGCATCGACGACGACAGAATCGACGATGTTTCTCTTGCCGCTGTGAACATCACCAACGTGGCAGCGCTACAACAAAACGATACAGAATGCGCGCTGATCGAGCATTTGGAGGAAAAAGTAAAAGCAGTTGCAAGAGTACTCGTACGAGCCCTTACAAACTTTACCGTTCACCAAGGTATACTCTACAAAAAAAAATTTGGCTACAACATTTCAAAAAGACTGTTAGTTATCACCACAAGTCTTCCAAAGGGGTTTTTCCAAGCCTGTCATGACGACCCGACGGATGGGCACCTGGGATACTTCCGAATGCTTGCAATGATTCGCGAAAACTACTAGTGGCCCTAGCTCCCCAAGACCGTCAATCTCTACGTCCGATCGTGCCCCGAGTTTCAACGACGCAAAAAACAACCGACGAAGCCAGCTGAACACTTGCAAGCGATTGCTACCCCACCTGCTGCCTTCCAGCAGATCAGAATAGATTTGCGTGGTCCCTTCCCACTGTCGGGGATGGGAAACCGCTGGATAATCGTCGCAACGAAATATCTCACTCAGTATGCAGAGACGAAAGCCCTTCTGTCGGGAACTGCTGTTGAAGCTTACAAGTGCTTTGTTTAATTCATCGTCCTCCGGCACGATGGTCCCGCAACTCTGATCGGTGATCGAGGAGCGTCGTTCTTGACGAAACTGACGCTCTTGGCAACTCAGACACACAAGCCACCATCAAACCACTGCATACCACCCGCAGACCAATGGGCTAACGAAGCGGCTGAACAACACCACCGCCGACCTAATTTTGATGCACGTCGACGTAGAGCACAAAGCAGGAGATGACATTTTGCCGTATGCGACGTTCACCTAGAAAACTGCGATTCAAGAGACTACTTGAGTAACACCATTCCAGCTGGTCCATGGTCACAATATAACGACAATGTTATACGCAGTGCCGTCCAACTAGCCTGATGACGACGAACGCGGCGATTCTCAGGTCGTCACTCAACGGGCCGAAAAGTTCAGCAGCAGACCAACAACACGTCGATGCTCCCCGTTACAACCAGTGTTGTACGGTGCGGCGTTCCAAGGAACGGCGTTCCGGGAACACGTTTTTTTTTTAAGAGGAACGAAGAACGCCGCCGTTCCGTTTTGCATCAGTGGAACTGGAACGGGAACGCGTTACAATTTTACTGGAAATGAACAAGGAATGGCGTTCCTTTTTTCGTCCAGTGGGGTAACTTTTATTTTATTTCGAAGACGGAAATTTTGGAAGTATAAAAACAATATCTTTACGAAGGGCAGGATCTCGTTACCTTTTTGCTTACTTTTCTTAGAGTTTATTTTGTGTGGTCCTCGCTTGGTAACAGTCGGGTGCAGGTGTGACGTCGTCCGAGGTGGGGTTGGAGACGCCAAGCGCGGCGCGAGCAGGTTCGGATGCGCGCGGTTGGGGGTGACACACGGGAGCGGGGAGGGCACGGACAGGAAATGGGGAAGTGGGGCCTGGGAGGACTGGAAAAGCGATCAACGATGGGGGAGAGAGAGAGGTGGGCCAGGCCGGCCGTGAGAAAAGACGACCGTCTTGGAGGGAAGAAGTCGAAGGGTGAGGACGGTTTTTGGGAGGCGGGCAGCGGACAAAAGGAAAAGTGACCAGGAACGTGCGCGGAAACATGAGAGCCAAGGCAAGGGCGCAAGCTGAAGGCGTACATCGACGGACATCCGAGTAAGCCCGATTTGCCGCATCCTGAGCCGTCTCGGTACAACCAGTGCGTCGAACCGGAGCCACGTCGATGACCGGCCCTTCCAAGTCCCCTCCCCAAGAGACGCCAGCGACGGGACACCCAGAACAGTCCGGGCGAGAGGTGAGCAACAGGCGGCCCCAGCACCGATATTAGCATTCAGATTATTCGGTTCAGACTAAATATCGTCTTCTCGCTTCTCTTCTCCTCAGCGTGGACCCATCACGAAGTATTTGTGTTGCCCCTACTGGGGTCGTCGCACAGGAGAGCTAGTAGACATTGATTATTTCTTCAGTACCCGAGGCTGTGGTACAAAAAGCAAAACGTTTAGCCAAAGGAAAAGACACAGAAAGAGGGACGTTTCAAACTTAGCTACCTTCTCTGCTTCCACGAATCCTCATAGACCCACAAATTTATGGCCGACTACAGCCATCACTGAACTTCCACAAAGAGACCAGCAGTTGCAACTAAAGGACAGGTTACCAGACATCGAATACACCCTTGTATCACGAACATTAGTCACTTAAAAGGTACACAGAAATTAACCTTTATTCCTTCTTCCATTGTCCCCCACTTTCAAACTGAGCAACGAATCCAACCCTTACGAGAAGGACTTGTAGTTTTCAGGACTGACCTTCCAAAAGCCCTACCCTCGTCGCTTGCTCGTCTTGTTGACAGCAACATCGAGACGAAACTGTTGCTAAGTTCGAACAAGGGACTTTGTTAGACTGAAACATGTGAAGTTGTTGTAAAACGATTGTGCAATGTGGGGTAGCACTATATTTGGGTCGTCGGCGTCGCCCAACAAAAGCATGAGTAAATTTCAAAAGCTGCGATTTGTTAAGGTAAATATACCAACAAATGAAACTCTGCTTTCGCTTGTTTTCTTCTCATGGTGCCCTTCCATCACAGCATTAGAATTCGTATGTTGCCATTTGATGGGATAGATAAAAAAAGAAAACTATGCTCGATTAAACTAAATATGGTAATCAGCAAAGTACAAATGCAACCTATATGGAACAATACGTTTCATTTATTGAACTGTAACGGGAACGAGTTCCTTTTTCACATATGTAACTTGAAACGCGAACGCGTTCCAAAATTAAGATGGAATGAGGAACGATCTTTCGTTCCTACGTGTACAACACTGGTTACAACCTTTGTCGTCACGACATCCACCTCCAGCCCGGAGACCGGGTGTGGGTGTGGATGCCGATATGACGACGGGGCCCCTGCGAGAAGTTCCCAAAGCGCTACTTCGGTCCCTCAAAAGTACTCCACCGCCTGGGTCGGTTGAACTGCGAGGTGGTACCTGACGGAAGACAAGCATGATCACGACGGCGACCGTGACCCGATATGGTTCACGTCATTCAAGTGAAGCCATTGATACACAAGATAGGACTGTGAACGTTTTGTGTTCCTGATGACACTAGTTTGCCGGTTCTTTTTCCTTTTTATTGTTTTCTTTCGCGTTGCACCAGGACGATGGGTCTTAAAGGAGAAGTAGTAATGCCGCGCACTTACGAACTTACGAAGACAAGTCGGCAGTACGCTTGGCTGGCACGCACGTTGTATCGGCTTTGGTTCCCGGTTTGTTTTGGGCAAAAGTTAACCCTATTTAACGTTTAGTTTTCACCAGTCACTCGTCGCCTTATCAATTGTCATCCGTTACAATATAGGTTTCACTGAATTAGAAAAAAATATTAGCCAATATTTTTGAACCCTCTTGACGCCAAGAAACTACGTTTTTATGGCAAGCAAGAGATTTTTTGTGTATTTTTTTAGAAATAAATGGAATGTCAGATTAGAAGTGTAAAGCGTCATTCAGTGACTTGAGTTGCAACCTTAGAAAAAAGAAAAACCCGAGCCCTCTCATGCCCCGGAGGCTGCTATAGGAAAACATGATGCCTGCAGAAGCCAAGCTCTGAACCTTGAGGGATCGACGGTGGACTCCTCTTCAATATTTCACTCTGTTCATAAGTTTGCTAAACCCACATCACTCCGTCGCTAGAATTTGCAGATATTAATGCACATTAAATAGCGATACGAGTTTGTGGCACTGCTAAGTTTCTCTGCAACACTATAATGTGCTAAATAAGGTTGTTCAAGAAAGTTATTATGACAAATAAAACATAAAAAATGCCTCAATGTGCCACGTTTTACAAAACACAAGCCAGATGGCTTTGAGCAGAAGTTTGTGAGAATTCTTGTCATAACAGTGCCAACAAATAAAATGTCAATAAATATTCGCTCTTTTCTAAAGAACAAAAGTATTTTCATTTTGTGTATTTTGTTGGCTTAAGCTTATAGCATATTTGACAATGCCTACAAGTTCGACCCGAGAAGTATTTTTTTATGATAAAGTTACCTGAAACTTGGGCACAGCTGTATTTTAATAAAACAGGGCATCTTAAAGTGGTTGTGCAGCAGTATTGAGTAGTAATGTTTCTTGATTTCTACAGGTTTGCTGAAAATCGAGGGACCCAAGTACAGTCGCATGCAACGCCACTGCCCAAGAAGCGTACTAGTCGCCGCGTAATTTCGAGGATAAAAAACGACGTTTTATTTCGGCAACTTCCTCTCAAAACTTGAAGGTGAAGTTGTGGGGATTGCATTATTGGTATTGTCAACAATACAGTCGCAGTGATGTATTCATTAAGCCTTAAGATCCCCGCAGTGACAGTGGTTAAAATATATTATATAGTGGACAGGAGCACTACGTGAGCAGTCGATTGCAGCTCGTGACATCAATGCCTCGAAATGTGGTCGGGTAGTTCCTCGTGTCCAATAGGCGAGTGGCGTTTGGCAACTTCCGGTTTCTTAGGAAGTTTTGTTTAGCTGTTGACAAACGACGACAATGATCTGAAAGCCTTTCTAAGCGTGGTTCTGAAAACTACACTTTGGAGCTTTCAGACCCATCCTTGCACAGGTTTGCAGCTCATTGTCGTCGTTCGTTAAGAGGGCAACAGCATTTTCTATGGAACCGGAATTTACAAAACGCCGCTCACCTATTGCTGCGATGCTAGGAATAGTCACACCTTAAAAATGTGGGGAACCAAGCGCGCGACAATTGCTTTGCCAACTGCAACGAGTAGCTATGATAAACATTGGCGGCATATATTCGACTCCAGATCATATGACCGTTTGTTATGATTGTAATTAGGGGAACAACGCTGCGTGTTCTTTTAACTCTCTTTTCTGCCATTGACACTTGAAAAAACAAAACCAACTAACACGTTTTTCATAGATTGAAATTTCAACTAACAATTATAAGCGGTATTTACTGAGGGTACAAAAACTGTTAGTGTCCCTTGAACAAAAATACGCACGACGGAATACACTGTAGGGAACCCACAGGCTCGTAGGTCAAGGGAAAAAAAGAGGATTCACGGCGCGGAAAATCGCGAGACAGGAGCCTTGTGAAGCTCGAGATTCAGAAAGCTGAGATCCTCTATGGCAAGCAGATGCTAGCTATTTTTGTGTGTGCCCTCGCAAAATATATTTTGGTAGGACTTGGTCCTTTCCCCACAACATAAATGGAGACTCGAAGAAAGGTTTGTGGTAAGTAAACTTCCGCTTAGAACAATTGCTTCAAAGAAACTTGTTCCCGGACCTTACAGCCTTCTACTCTACAGCAATTGTTGATAGAAGCTGAAATGACCGAGCAACTGAAAGACCCCAATGGCACAGCAAAGACACGTAGAATTTAACTAGCAACGAGAGATCGCATGCAGATGAGATGTCAACAGTGTGGTATCGACTCAGCCTGATCGTGGTTGACAAATGCACACCATTTCTAAACCTTAGTGCTTGTGGGCCTGTTTATATTTACCATCGTGTTTTCCACTTGAGATATCGTATAAAATTATTTGACTGGTGCAAAGAATGCAGGTCTAAATATTGCGGACCGCAAGTTAGTCTGCTTTTTTGCAGGGGTTGTGGTGGCGACGGAACGTGAGTTCTGATTGGTTCTGAATGAAGCATAGTGGGTAGACCTCGAGGCCAGCT
Organism: Ixodes ricinus; assembly: GCA_037355805.1. Taxonomy (NCBI): domain Eukaryota; kingdom Metazoa; phylum Arthropoda; class Arachnida; order Ixodida; family Ixodidae; genus Ixodes; species Ixodes ricinus. The sequence goes on from JAZHYW010004588.1 coordinate 20,094, forward strand.
TGCGTTCTGGTCTACCCACTACCCTTCGACCACAGCCAATCAGAGCTCGGCGTCTTTTGGATGTCACCGCAACTCCTGCAAAAGAAGCAGACGACTTGGTCTCCGCATAGATACGAGGATAAACATGGTTAGGCCGTAGCGAAGCATAAAGGTGAGTTACACCAGAGTGCTCCTAAACAGAGGAACAACAATCCGGATTGCATAACAGTGTCCATGGTACTTTCATCATCACACCGTCTCTGATTGTTTCTCGCGTCGAGGCATGGCCACCAGTGTCTTTCGGTTGTCGCTTTGTTGTTTCAACTTAAACTACACGTGGCTTGAGACGACGCCTAAAATACTCAAGGGCAGAGGATACAAAGACAACCTACAAACCTCTTACCTCTGTGTAAACGTGATCAAAGAAACTGGGAATGCCCTTGAGCGTACAACATAGGAAATACAAAAATACCATACACAGCGCCAAGCTTCCAAGAACAGGTGTACGTCAAACCTGGTTCTAGAAAAACTAATATAGGTCAACAAACGTCTTCCATTTGCAGTCAAAACACAAGGAACTCTTTTTCAACACAATTTCATGCTTCAATATGGTTGTTCTCAATTGAGCATCAACTTGCAATTCGCTTTGATTAAAGCCGTTACAGGAGAGGTCCACAAAGACATGCACTGATTGCATCAAAAGTTTTCACACTTCCAAATTCATATCCCTATTCTTATGCACTCTTTACGACAAACCCCTGCATTAACGACATACTGAATTAGTATAAACGTAGTAGCAAAGTAAGGACAGGTCTTAGCTTTGTCAAACCACTTGATCAAATGTAATAACTGTGTGCCACTATGAAACTCTACTCAAATAATTTTCGCCAACTGGAATTACAACAAGCGCATTCTCAAAGAAACCAGAGCAATAATAAGGCTAGGAAATGTCTTCAATAAACTTTCTCTATATCTTGACTCCGAGTGAAAGTTGATTGACCTACATTTTTTCTCTGAAACAGGTTTGGTGTTTATCTGTTCTGGACACCTGAAGTTGCGTATGATGTTTCTGTATTCTCTAGGTTGAAAGCTCAAAGTCATTTTTGTTGTTTCTCAGATAACACTTAACCAGAGGCTATTAGGTTGCTTCTCTCTATTTCCTTTTCTTAGGTATGTAAGTATGCTCTCCTTGGGTATGTAAGTACAGTATAAGGCCGTAATGCTCGGGAACTATTTTTCTTTATAAAGTGGTTATTCATAGTTGTATAGTGTCTTCGTGTCTGGCTGTTTCCTTCTTAGGGGTTGCTTACTTATTTTTTGTTCATTGAAACTCAGTTATGTTTGTGACAGTTTTGTGTTTGCGCCATTTTTCAGAGAACCCTAGTATCGTGTACATTAACCTTGTTTAATCTGCACCAACTGGCTTGCACTCTTATTTTCGTTTTTTAAACAATTTCTGCATAAGTGACACATTTAGGAAAAAGCATGAACAATGTTCGTGATTCAATTGCAAGCACACAGTTAATGCTAGAACTGAGGAGAACCACACTTCAGTTGACTAGTGTTGATGGTTGGACTAGATGATAGGCCATTATTCAAAAGAAATAGCGCGATGGACACAAAAGCGAGGAAACGAACACAACAGAGTAATATGCTGTGTTTATTTCCGCCTTTTTGTCTATGCCATTTGCATTCTATTTTTAGTAATGTATTTGTTATTCAATATCTGTTTGTGATAATGTGTACTAGGAGATCACTGTGGTGACCCACTTGTCATGGCGTTCACTTTAGTGGTAGCCCCCACTTCCCCATGGCCACACCTTTGAGGAAGTGCAAGGTGGGCATCGCTCTCACATTCGTTTTGTGCAGTTCTCCATGTTCCATAAAATGCAAACTCCCAGCCAAACTGAACCAGGCCAGCTAATTTAGTTAGACTCGTTTAGACCTACACACCAATATTTAAAGTCCACCTGACACGAGCCAAAACAAAAAGCAAAGAAATGGCTCGACAAATTTGAATGGATCCTTCCTTTCTGCAAAGAACATACGTACAAGTCATACGATCCTGTACAAAAAGTGGTACGGCTTAATTTAGGGCAAGCACTTTCTTATATAACCTCGAGCTTACATAGAAATATTGAAGGTAGTGAGTGTGACAAAAAGTTGCTATAAAATATTGTATATGTTTACTCAAGATTACCTCATTTCACGCACAAAGAGTATAGCAGGATATAACTGTGCCCCAATTCTGAAATTTCAACTGATTTTGGTTTTCATGTATTCAGTTAATTGATGAGATATTGAGAATAATTTGAAGGTTAATGGCATTGTTAATATAATTTAAAAAGATATTAATAATACATTGTATATATACGGAATGTAATCACTGAGATTATTTCGTTTTTATGGTGTTTGACACAAAATCAAATGACACAGGTCGATGACGATGACAGAAGCTCACAACGTGTTGCCAGCTACTAAATTTTACTGAAGTAGTTGGGAAGTTTAATATTTAGAATACAATAAAAAATATATCCTTCAATGTGAAGCGCAGCAGCAATTTCGGTACGCCTTTTAGAAAACCATGCTGTACAAATCACTCTCTTGTTATGGCCTGCAAGTTGACATTATCCCCAAAATAAAAAATATATAATACTTATTAGTACATTGTTAAATAATAAGTCATCTTTCATCAGCACACTTGAGGTTAAGGGAGGTTCTTTCCAATAACTGTTATTGTATGGCTGCCATGAAGCAGGAACACCGGCACAATAGTCAGTAGTGGCTGTCATTTCAGTGAACACACGTTAGGATCCTTGCCGTTCATGCCAGCTTCTTCTAGGCCAGGGCGGCACCTAGCAAAAATATTCAGTGTGCACTGTATTTTATATTGCGAAACGAAACACATCATGTAATAGGTACCCTAACAACTAAACTTCCCCACAGAGATGATTGGGCAACATTATATTGTTTATCCTTGCCGCTGACCGCTAGGCAGAATGATCCAACACATGTGTTCAACCAGATATAGTCATTTATTGGCCGTCATCTATGCAGGCTGCTACCCTGCATTCATACCGTATACTTTGTTTCAATATGGCTGTCTGCACATGACCACCCTGTTGGGGAGATGAGCGAAGATAATTAACATTTGGTTAACGTGATCAGCGGCTGTGTGCCCACAGGCTAAGAAGAAAACAAAGGTTGCATCATTTTAATCAAACAAAATATTATAATAACTAGAGTGCGCAAATATATTAGTAAGATAAATATGGACAACCACTCTCTTTGATTAAGAAGTGATGTTTAATTCGGGACTAAGAAATTCAGCGCGGTGTCCCAGACACCGTCACACTTCCTGTATATAGGTCACTTCACTCAATTGTTGCATCAAGAAATTTACATTGTTTCTAATTAAAATATAAAACTTACCTGTGTTTGGTTTGTCAAGGTTTTTATTTACATAAAATGGAGAAACTCTGCAGAAGTTTTACAATGACCTAATATCGCTTTCATCCACGAAAGAATGACCACCGCATCACATTAGTTGACCAAGTTGCTTGAGCAACATTTTGGTATTCACAGTTTGCATTAGGGTGACCACCTGTCCCGCGACTCGCGGGTCTGTCCCACATTGAGGGCTCGCGTCCCACATCCCGCTAGAAATTCCCAAATTTTCAAAACATCCCGCATTTCATACTGTATTAAAATTTACTCCGCAACTCATTGTGCTGCCGAACAACGGGGCACGGGAAGCGCGGAGGTAGCTGGTAATCGTGTGAATCGCAATGGTATAACCATTTTCTATCCAAGCATAGCGGGAAGCGACCGTCGTTCTTGCAGGAGAACCGACGCGCATGCTCCGTTGTGCCTCTTCCCTTGGTGGCAAAATATTCTAAGAAAAATTGCTCGCCAAGATATTACACACAAAATATTGTAATTATTTTCTAATCGCTCTGTCAGTGCGAAAGGGTTGCTGTGGACCTTTCTTTAGGGAACACAGCCACACAAGGCAGAAGGCCTGCAACTCGCAACGGTCGAAAAAGAATATAATGTTAAAAATTCGTGTAGGACTAGCGGCGTAGACTTTCCATTTTCTCGGGGGGGGGGGGGGGGCAGGCTGAGAAGTTATCCGGGGGGGGGGGGGTGCTTTTCCGCGCAATTATCCTTTACACCGACAATTATCAGTAGTTTATTTTAGGGGGCACATTTCACAGCGTATGTCTATCGCCATGTGTCCGTCGCTGTGTCAATGTCAATCACCGTGCAAGCGTAGCCGTGTGTTCATCACCGGTACCACGGCGCATGCGCCGGCGAATGCAAATCTGGAAAACAAAATGCTTGTGCCAGCTGCGAAGTTGTGGGGGTAGAACCCAGGCCCCTGTGCTTCTGAAGCAGTAATCCACGTAAACAGCGTCTCGGTAAGGATCATGGGCCGGGGGGGGGGGGGTGGAGGCCTCTGTTTTCCCCCGGATATTATCAGGGGGGGCACGAGCCCCGATGCCCCCCCCCCCCGTACTCTACACCTATGTGTAGGGCAATGCTGATAAAAGTAGGCGTTGACAGGAAACAATAACCCGAAAAAGATTTACTGTTTCTAATTTCCATTTGATGCATTGAGTTCTGCCACAGTCGATTTTTATGTTTTCAACTTCGACACATTTAATGACACATTTGACACAAAAAATAGATCACTCGTAGGAAAACTTAATTGAGCCTAATTCTGCAATACAAGTAGCAAGTGTTTAAACAGCACAGGATAATGAATGTGTTAACAGAGCCTCGGTTCGTGGTGTGTGTGTTAATAAATTTACTCTACCCCCCCCCCCTTTCCTGCGTGTCCCGCATTTCGCTAGCAGGAAGGTGGTCACCTAGTTTGCATACCCGTACACGTCAAGAAGGTAAAACAGAGTGTCGTCCCGTTATTAAGTCGCCAATAAACATTACCACAACACAACTTCAATACTAATGATCACCTCGATGATGATATAAGAACAAAAAAAACTTATCCTGAGAGCGCAATTAAATAGGGGACGTGAATGGAATATAGCCTGGCTGGTATCTCGATATACGGTACTGGATAGAGTCGCTCAACTGCTCCGTTGTGTTTCAAACGTTTTTGACGGTACTCAAAGAACCTGCCCATTTTTGGTTTGAAAGAACAAGCCAGTTCTTCAGTATCGCCTAGAAGACCACGCCCGAAATAGCCACGAGCAGTTCTGTCTAAATATTTCTTAAACGGTCTGGCAAACATCACCGCTGTTGCCGGACCAGCGGCTGACTCGAGCGGGCGAATTAAGCGCAGCCAACAGCGCAGTCAAGGCTACGGCATGGGCGGAGCCAACATTGAAGCTAAACGTCATCTTCATGGCCCCACTTTACTTGTTTTTACTTCTCCGATTGAGCGTAGCGCATGACGTCAGCAACGTTGCCTCCTGCGCTCAGCGGTGTCCACGTGATTGGCGTACGCGCCTGCGCAGTTCGCCTGGCAGGAGCAGACCGCCGCCCGCCGTGGTTCTGCCGTTACCGCTGTCTTTCGTGTCACAGACCATTGTCGTCGTCTCACCGTTTGTGATTATTGCCTCTCGGAGTTTCGTCCACACTATGGACACCGCGCTGCACGACTTATGCCGCAGTTGTGCAGACGTCGTCGAATGCCGTAGACAACAAAACGTGGCGAAGAGTGCGGTGCAGAGCAGACGACACTCGCGCCTGCTGCCACACGCCCGCTCCTCGCTCCCATCCCGCCCGTCGTTCGGCCGAGGATCACGTGACATCTCGTACCACGTGATGGCCATGTACTTGGCGGCCCGAGGCCAATGTTGCCGGACGGCGCCGAAGTTTCGGTTTCGATTTCCGCTCGTGTTTAAAATTAGATTTAAAAATATATATCCCATTTTTCGCGAAGCAAACGACGTTGTGTCTTTTAGTAGGGCTTTTTTATTCGAAATCACTCATTATCCCGAAATCTTCGGAATTGAGCGGAGTTGCCCTTTAAGAAACGAAAAATTAGGAAGTTTTCGTAGACCGGGTTTCCCTTTCCGCTAAGCTCTCCGCAGCGAAGAAGCCGCTACTGCGCCTGCGCGCCAATGGCCTGGACTGTAGAGTTCCGGGAATCGTAGCGGGCTGCGAAAAGCGTTGCTGGACGGTGAAAACGAACTACGAAAACTCCTATAGTGAGTTTTAGTAGATGGGAAGCTGCGGAGACTGGGCCTACCGGGCGCGTGCTCAATCCAGGCTTTTATCTAACGGCACAAGCTCCCGCTAGCAAAGCGTAGCTTTAGCATACGGTCTACGAAAAGACTGTTATGGCTCAGACGCTGTAACAATAAAGCTCTAAGGTTTTCTATCTGCTCAGTTTCCACAGCTCGTAGTGGTGACAACAGAGCAAAAGAGGCGCTGTGGCGACAGTGAGCAAGTAATTTGTAGCGCAACGGCCGTGTCAGAGATCTTTGATATCGAAACCGTTAAACACCTCCGCCAATCAAGTAGGTAAGTCGCATATATCCGCTACCGTCACAGTTTGAAAATAAAAAAAGCTGGCGATGTGTTAGAGAGATCAATAGGCAGTTATCAGCTTCCCGGACAGATACCCAATGTTCTAAAATGATGGTGCAGAGAAGATCTAACGTTTGTTTTGTCGAAGCGTCCGTGCAAGGCGGCGCCATCTGTGATTCTGAAAAAAGGAATCCGAATTGGCTGGACTTTGCTTCAAAATAATTACTTGAAAGTTACTTATTGCTTAAGAATTACTTGGGAATTATTTGTAGCCTCCTTAATGTATGTGTTGCTTCTCCCGCAGACTCGGGGCTTTTGCCATACTTAAGTTAGGTGGCACCATAAAGCGCTCCCAAGAGGAGAAACCGAAACTACCTGTGGTAGTTTCGATATTGTTTACGGGCAATTTCAAATACAATGTTGTGTCGCGTGTTATATATGCGCGCGCGCGTGGTCTGTACACATGCGTGTGTGGGGCGTCCGTGCGTGCGTATGTATGCGCGTGCGTTCCTGCGTGCCTGCGTGCGTGCGTGTGTCTCTGGTGCTGGCGTACGGCCGTGCGCGTTTGGAGCGTGTGCGCGCGCGTGCAGGTGTGCTTGTGTGTGTGTCTGTGTGCGTCTGTGTGTGTGCGCGCGCGTGTATGCGTGCGTGCGTGCACGCATGTGTTTGAAATTTTATCATTTTATTTTCTCTTACTTTAAATGGGTTATGAAAAGAAAGTGTACCTGCCTGATCTTAATTTATTGGTATTCATTAAACCACGAAGTCTTGCTTCTTAAGCATTACGGCAAAATATTGCGCCTTCATTTTATACCCGTCTTTAAAATCGTGTTATAACACTAAGGTTTCCTGTGTTGGACGCCAGAACACACTAGCTGACCTGATATGCCCACCAGGACAATTGGTCTGTTGTAGAGTGCAGACGAAAACAAACTAAGCTAGTCTGATATTCAGATCACGGTACAAGTCTTATGAGGTGTTCACACCAAAGCACAAATGGCTGATCTGATGTGCACATCAGAGTACACTACCTGCTGTGATGCTCCCACTAATAAACACCTTGATGCGATACACACTAATCTGGGCTCTTGTGCACATAGGGGTATAGTGGCTGGTGTAGTGTTGACATCAAAACACACTAAGCTGCTCTGATGTGCAAATCAGGATACTCTAGGCCGAATAGTGTGCACACCGAAACACACTAAGCTGACGTGGAACACACGTGGACAGAACGGCCTGGTATCGTGTGCAAGCCAAAACACACTAAGCGGGCCTAGGGCACACCAGGACAGGACGGTCTGGTGTGATGTGAACACCAAACCACACTAGGCGCTTGATGTACACATAAAGACACACTAGGAAAGTTTGGTGTCGCACCCGCAAAACACCAGAACACGCCAACCCGGCCTGGTGAACTATTTTCACTGTGGCACTGGAAAGCTTTCTAATCTAGGGTATTTTGCGTATGAAATTCATTCCCTCAACAAACAAGGTATGTCCAGATTACGTGTGGTCTATACCTCGATTTGTTGGAAGCGGCCCGAACATAGCCGAAAAATTGGACTTTCCTCCACGACAATGGTCCCGCGTATCACCCTCTTCTTCTGCAAAGTGAGCTGCCATAAAGACTTTTGCCACATTTTGGGTACTCTATCGACCTATCCCATTGTTATTCATTTTGTCGCAGTATAAAAAAAATAGTTTTATGGATGGCGATTCTAATTCTTTAAGGAAGTCTTCCATGCATCGTTACAGATCCTCCATGGGATGCCAGCAGACACCTTCCAGGAGTGCGTCAACCACTTGTATTAAAGCTGACAGAGGCCTCTTTTGGCCGAGGGACATCACTTCAATAATTAACGCGTATAACTTTTTAGAAATCTGCTGGATGTATTGACAATCGCCTTTTCCTCGAACTTTATAACTGCAGTGGGATATGGCAAAACACTAAAAATTCTAAAAAATATTTCACTAACCTATCACGGATAACACTGCGAAATCGTTTTTTTTTCCACTAAACCATTTACACCTAAACGTGCCCAGAGCAGATACTCGTGAGGTGAGACTGTCATAATGTCACCATGCCATGATAAGGATGTAATCTGACTCGCGTCAGTCTGGCGTTAATGGCGCATTTTACACAAAAAAATGAGTTAAATATGTTATATCTACTGAAGTGTGAAGTGACGAACTTTACAACTCTTCCGCGCACTCGGCCTCTCAGTACACAAATGTAAACACAAGATAATAGCCTTATACCGCTTTGCGAATACAGTACGCTTTGCTTAGTGCTGAAGTGATCTTCGAAGGTTTCAAAGAGGTTCCATGTGCTGAGTCATTGTGTCGCTCTAAAATGTAAAGCTAGACTACACTGCGCCTCGCTGCTACCCCAAACGTGGCATCGGTGATTTTAGTACATTTATTTGAAAGGTTATTGCCGGTCACCACATTTTACCAGTTATGTTTGTGCTCTAGCGGTTTGATGAGAGCTTATCAGTTCTAAATGAAAAAGTCAAAAGAAACTTCAAGCGCATGATCGCGCTGGTGGTGTCACGCCCTTTACATTGTGCACACAGTGCTAGTTAACTCCTATAGCGTCTTGTAGCTCAAAAACATTTTTGTTTAATGAAATACTAATTTCTATCAGTCCAACTAGTTTTTCTTGTGGTGTTTTGGTCATACTTGACAATTTTGCCAAAACTAGAATACGTTTTGAAATCCGTAAATGTTCGAGCTGTCGCGTATGCCGCGAGCCTCATCCCCCGACTTTCGACGACAACGCCAATGATGTTAACTGTCATAACACAATTTCTTACGCCAACCAATGAAGTGAGTGAAGTACAGTACCACCTGACGAGGTTGGCTTCCGCGATACCACTATTCTCATTGTTTCCTTGGTCATAACTATTGGCGTTTTAATCTTGTGTCTCGCTTTGGCGTGTCTTTTCTTTTATATTTTACGGTTTCAGCAAGTTACCCTCGCCACAAACTTGTACTATATTAAGAGGTATTCACGCCTTCCGGGGTCCTGGAGATTCCAGCCGCAGGCGCATGGCTGCTCAGTGCACCAGAGAAAAAGGACCGAAGAAGCGGCCCGTTGAGGCCTCAAGAAACCCGCCCTTCTACACTGCAGTCTGAGTATTCCTTCTTATAATAAAAGCCACGTCCTAAAAATCATGGGTCTGGTAATTCCTTCGTAGAGACGCATGGCTGAGCGCCTGGAAGAAAACTGGCAAGAACATCGCGTGCACTTTGAGCGAGTATACCCAGATGAAAAAGCCTGCGAGCGTGCAGTTTTCTTCTTCCTTACGTCAATCGCATAATCCGCTCACTGCTAAGCTGACAAAGCTCTAGAAGCTACAAATCGCCGTACCAATCAATAACCTGCATTTCGCCATTTGACTCCGCTTTCTGCGCGGGTATGCCGCAAACGACGCGACTTCGCAGTTCAAGTCTAACGGTCTAGTGCTATGAAGCGAGTGAATAGTTTTAATGGTGACTGCGTTCCCGACACATTGGCAGCGTCTAGTGACGAGCGCAAAGCTGGTACATGGCAGAACCTGGTTAGCTGCTTTGTTCCAGCGTGCTTGCCGCTGGCAGTAGTTCGGGGCTTGTCGGGGATACGCTAACGACGTCGCATTCGGCATTCTTTTAAAGTCTGCATTGTTTCAAAATTTCTATGTAGCGCTCGTCCTAAATGAAGACGCGTGTGGGATGACAAGCTGGCAACGCTCTAAGCTTTATGGCTTTGAATAGTCTATTGGTATATGGACCCGGTCGTTACAGTTTTGATGTTTTCTTTTTACACTCAATATCTGTGATGCTTTTTTTCATGTAATTTAGGACATTTACCCTACACTTTAAAAAACGTCTGCGCATCTGCTTACCCGCAAAACAGTCAAAGAGCTCATTTTTGCGATCTACAAAATCAGCCCAGCGAATGATGAGGCTGAACATTCGTTTAGACCTAAAAATAAAGTCTGCCCCTATGAGGTGCGTATTGCAAAGCGTCATGCTCACATTACGAAATGCAACAGCGCAGACTTAATTATCACGTCTAAACAGATGTTCCACCTTATCATTTTCTGAGCTCATTTCGTAGATCACAGAGATTGGCTGTTCGAGTGTTTTGCGGGTAAGTAGACGCGCAGACATTTTCAAGAGAGTGGGCACTTTGACAAATATTTTATTATTCCTTGTACTCTATTTAAATATACTTAGATTAATTGCTTTGGTAGCCCAGTAACGCACTGTGGAAAACCTTTAAACAGCGAGGACTTCCGTTCCAAGTGCTAAGCGGGGCACCGGTAGAAGCAAACCAAATGTAAATAAGAATAAAAGTCTGAAACCAAACGGGACATATTATCGACTTCAACTATGTCGCTCACCACCATCTTTAAAAAAAGAAAACCTTTACCATACCTCAGAATCTGCATGTGGTTCGGTATAGTGGTGAAATATTAATCAAGAATATTTGTTTGTGAACTCGTTGATCTGCTCTGGATTTTGCAAGAATTATGAATCATTACTTCCTGCGCAGTTTCGGTATAGGATAAATATCTTCTTCATCACAAACCGCGTTGCAAGTCACTTACCACAAATCAGTGTTGTACACGTTCCTCAAAAAAAAAGGAACGAAAGCTCGTTCCTCGTTCTTTCTGATGTTTGGAACGCGTTCCCGTTACAAGTTTCATAATTGAAAAATGAACTCGTTCCCGTTACAGATCAAAACAATGGAACGTATCGTTACATATACGTTACATTTGCATTTTGCTGATTACCATATTTAGTTTAATCGAGAAAAGTGTATTTTTAATTTATTTCATCTAATGGAAACATACGAATTTAAATGCCGTGATGGAAGGGCACCAGGAGAAGAAAACAAGCGGAAGCAGGGATTCATTTGTTGATATACCACCTTGAAAAATCTTAGCTTTTAGTCGTATTCATGTTTCTGGCGGGCGATTAAGACGTGCCAAATGTACGCTTACCCCACATTGCACGACCGTTTTACAAACAACCTCACACGTTTCAATCTAACAAAGTCGCTTGTTCGTAACCTAACAAAATTTGCTTCTCGATGTTGCTGGCCGCAAGACATGCAAGTGAAGGAGAGGGTGGGGCTTTTGGAAGGTCTGTCCTAATAAGTACAGGTCCTTCTTCGTGAAGGCTGGATTCGCTGTACAGTTTGAAGGTGGGGGACAAGTGGAGAAGGGCTAAAGGTTAATTTTTGTGTATCTTTCAAAGTGATGCTAAACCAAAAATTTCAGTGTCCATAATAAGTGCAGTATGATATTTCCACGAGCCAGCAGCCGCCGGTGTGCGCGAGCACGCGCAAACGATAGTGACGTCATAGTTCCCTGTTCACGCTTAAGATGAGAGTGGAATGTATGGGCTCCGGAAAAGAGGAGAATAAATACATGATTTTCATCTCCAGAGTGAGGTCTTTTGTAAAAGATATGTCATTAATTGGTTTAACAAGGAGGTATATTTCACTTGTGGGGATGAAAAGTCTGTCTTTATTCTCCTTTTGCCCGGATACCATACGTTTCACTCTCATCTTAAGCGTGAAGGGAAGCCTTTGACGTCAATTTTGTTCTGCGTGTGCTTGCGCACACCGGCGGCCACTAGCTTGTGAAAAGATCTTGCGCTACTTAATATGGACGCAGCAAATGTTTGGTTCAGTATCCCTTCAAGTGACCAATGTTCAGGATACAAGGGCACGTTCGATGTCTGGTAACCTGTTATGTTGTTGTAACTGTAGGTCTCTTAGTGGAAGTTTAGTGGTGGCTTTAGTCGGCCTTAGGTTTCTGGATGTAAGAGGATTCGGTTGAAGCAAAGAATGAAGCTTGAGTTTGAAACTTCCCTCGTTCTGCGTCTTTTCCTTCGACTGAAAGTTTTGCTTTTTGTACCGCAGTCTCGGGCACTCAAAAAAGAATCGATGTCCGCCAGCTCTTCTGCATTTGACTGTTACCCATTGAGGACCACACAAAGTAAACACTGAGATAAGTAAGCAAAACGTTAACGAGCTCCTCCTCTTGTAAAGATATTGCTTTTATACAAGGTGTCACAAAAAAATTAACATGGTTTTTTTTACCGCAAAAATAAACTAGGCATCGCCGAACTCCCATTCTCCGTCCAAAGGTAGCGCTAGAGGTCACAACCAGGTGTCAAAGTTTCAGCCCGATCCGATACCTTAATCAAAAGTTGTAAGTGATTTTCTAAAAATTTCAATGGGAAAATGGCGGCCAACGGTGTTTTCAAATACATGGGGCTCTATGGCACCAGAAACATAAAACGAGCAAATATGATTATAATGCAATTAAATGCAGAGATGCAAGCGAGCTGGACAAGAATGACGAAAATAATCCCTGGAGGGGAACAAGAGGAACAAAGGACAGACACAAATCTCCAAACACAGCTAGGTGACTGGTGAGCGACCGAAAAAATCCGCTCTGGTCCGTGTATCGTACCCGGGACCTCTCCATTACAGGTTGAGCGCTCTGCCAACTGAGCTAACCAGGGTTAGCTCAGCTCACCAGTTGCTCTGCTGACGCCTGTCAGCAGAGCAAACAGGTTTTTACTCAGCTGCCACCAGTCTAACACCAACAAGGATGAACCTTGCAATTTAAGATTATAATTATAATGCAATTAAATGCAAAGGTGCAAGCGAGCTGGACAAGAATGACTTTGTGTTTGTCCTTTGTCCCTCTTGTTCCCCTTCTCCAGGGATTATTTACAGCAAATATGGGCTCCATTTTCCAACGAATATTTCAAAAAATCACTTATAACTTTTGCATTAAGGTATCGGATCGGGCTGAAACTTTGCCTTCTGGTTGTGACCTCTGGCTCTACCTTTGGGAGGAGAATGAGCGTTCGGCCACGTCTAGTTTATTTTGTGCGTGAAAAAAAACCCTGCATTTTTTTGTGACACCCTGTGCTTTTAGTATTTTCATCATACAATAAAATGAAAAATTACTTCACTGTACGAAGAAACGAAACACCGTTGCTTTTTTGTTCCAGTAAAAATGTAACGAGTTCCCGTTCCAGTTCCACCGATCAAAATGGAACGGCGGCGTTCCTTCGTTCCTCTTAAAAGGAACGCGTTCCAGGAACGCCGTTCCTTGGAACGCCGTTCTGTACGGCACTACCACAAATCCCTACTTCCTTTGAAACCTGAGAGATTTGATTCTTGCCTAATGCTCTTGAACTTGGAAAGGTGCACAAGGCGCTCACAGAGCATGATGCTTGACTGCTTTGTGTCTAGGGAGATGTTTACTTTCTTTTTTGCGTGGTGCATTATGTCGGCTCACTGCCAATTCGCTCCTTCACAGACGAGGCGATATAAACTGAGATGTGAGTTCATCAGAAGTCGCTCAGCACGTTGGTAACGTAAGCGAAAATACTTTGTTTCGAAAGTTACCTCCTAAGTAATGGAGCGTGCGATAAAAAAATAGTTCTACAATCAAAATATTTATACTTAATTATCAGAGAAAACCAATATGTGATTGTAGGTCATTACATTAAAAACACACTTCTGCCTGGATGTTACAGGAGTGATTTTGTGGCGCCTGCTTGTCGAGTGTACAGGTCTTTGTTTTTAATTGATACAGGTTATACAATTAATGTTAATTAATCCAAACAAACATTTTTGTTTTGATGGATATTTATTGGGAGCATAACCGTCGGCGGGACTTCGTTAATTAACAAATATATGGTCGTTATTATTCACATACGAATTTTATTCATCACTCGTAGGCTTGAAAGTATTAATTAGTTGAAGTTCCACTTCAAAAAAATTCATGATTCCTTTCCTTGTCCAGCAAATCATTCGCGTCGAGAGCCGAGGCGCTGCACCGTCTGATGAACACAGACAACACACAGTTCCACTGCGCACAAGCATATTTTCAAAGCATTGTGCAGACAGATTTCTCTCGCAATGTTTTGCGTAAAAATTTCACCGCTAAACATCGCGGTGTCTTATGGCACCAAAAGATGCCGTGACTTCATGTGACACTGCAACGGGACGGCAGGTGAAACTGTTGCGTCCATTGACATTGATCCGGCGTGGCCCCATGACGCCACGCAACATGGAGACGCCACGTGCCTGATACAACCCTACATGAAACACATGCGGGCATTCGCTCAAAAACCCGGCATATAACGGCTGTCGTAATATTAACAAACTGCAGAGGACACTGGGCTGCCGGAATTTTTTATCCATGGCCTCCGGTGATCTTGGCGCGCAAACCTTTCTTCTGTCGTTCCATTCGCCGGGAAAGGCTGATATAAAAAAATGGCTCATGGGTGTTTCCGCGACGCGGTGGTGCTAGGTACAGGGTCACAAATCATCATCATCATCGGGCTTGATTAGCTAGGTACCCAGAAAGCTCAAATGCCGCGTTGCTTTTCACCTTCTCGCCGCAACACACGTTTCTTTTTCAAAGAAGCCGTAGGTTGAAATTGCACTGTTGCTCTATATATTTTTGTGTTTTTATTTTACCTGTCGTTTCCGCTCTGTCGTTTTCCGCGTTTTCCTCAAATACCCTCAGACGTCGTCTCGTCGTGACTTTACTATACAGGAGGGCTTTGACTGCTTCGGCCATTTCACCATAGTTGAAATTTCTGCGACAATCTCTCCCACTTTAAACTGATGATCAGGGCCGGCTTGCTAGAAGCCGCGTCTTGGCAAAATCAGGGTAAAAGCAAACATTAGGGAGTTTTGTAATAGAGGGTCCGTACGCTTGAAGTCGACATTGGAGGGCCAAACATCTTTAGGTGTTGCAGTCCGCATGAGCACAACCACTGCACATGCGCCGTGTGACTCCCCAAGCTATTTATAGCTGATTCACACGACGGACCGAATCGCGATTTTCGTCCGCGGACCGTGTACCACGTTGACCTACACGTCACCGAATCCTGCGATCCGCGCCTCGTCCGCCGACGTGCGGACAGATAAAGTCGAGCGTCTTTTCACTCGCAGAGTTTTGACGAGAGATCGACGTGAAAGCGTTTAGTCTCGCAACGGTACAATGTTACTCTTTTTTTTCGGACGATTTAAACAAAAATGGCGCATCGTTGTGTTTTGTGCGTTCGCTGGTTTATTTTGTCGCGCGATTCTTGGTTCCACTCGTGAAAAAAACCGTGCAGATTTATTTTTTTTCGCCGCTGATGCGACTTATGTTTTGATACTCCTCCGGGTCCGTGTCAAGACGCTTCCGTCAAATCTCGCATAGCACGCCGCAATAATTATTTTACGTCCAATCAGGATTTCACCGAGCAAGACCTTCCTTGTTGCTGTGGTGTACTTGAGTGTTCTGAAGGACCGCGGAGTGCATGAAGGCATCACCAAACTTCTTTCCGCGAGCCCTGAACTACGTTGCTTCTACGCCGAAGCCTTCTAGAGCAGGACCATGCCTGTGTCACTGTTATGCCTTTATGTTAGTTAAGATAGTGGCACTTCGCGCGAAGCCTATCACGGTGTTCTGTACGTAACAGCGGTGTACGATTCTTCATCGAGGTAGCAAGTGTCGATTTCTCTCTTGCACAAGGGTGTCACCGTGCGATGTTGGAGTTCTGCGGCACTGGGTGCGGTTGAGAGGTTCTGTCCGTCTTCGCTGGCGTCTGCTCGTCGTCTCTTTCGAGTTGATGCTCTTGGAAGACGGACGAACCTCGGACATGTCGTCACGTGATCAATCCGTCCGAGGATCAGTCCGTCGTGTGAATCAGCGATTACGAGAACCAATTCTTTGGCGCTTCCTATACTAAATATCTCTACTCCCGAAGCCAGCGCACCAGCTGAGTAGCACTTGAATCGGGTCTCGACGGGCTCGTGCGCCTTCGCAGTGTTAACAAAACTACGAGCTGTATACGGGTGCACATTTAATGTTTGTGCTGCTGATGCCTGCTGTGCTGTACACCAACCATAGAGTTTTTATAATTTACGCTAATTTACGTCGTTTCATAGTAAAAATGAATCAATGTGTGTAGTAGCTCTAATAAAAAAAATATTTATTCGTGAGTGGAATTTTCGAATAACATAACCCCCCACAAGCATCGCCGAACATACTTTCCTTGAGATATGTATCATAAAAAGGAGCTTGTCACGATCTTAGGTGGGGACGCTCTTTTATTAGAAAGATAAGAGACGCATGATTGTTATTTTGGTTTTCTAATGTGCCTGTGGTGGGTAGATTAATTCCGCGCCATAAAACGACGATCACAAAACACACTATATGCCACTTCAAGTAAGTATTGCAAATATATTTTATTACCACTCATTTTATAGAGATTAAAACCCATTCCTAACATGCAGGTTTTGTTTAACTGAACGTGATATGTTCGATTCTTGCAAGTCATCACCCCTGGGAATGTTCATGTAAAAAGTTCGAATGTTGCTTTAGGTAACATACCAAAACTTGTTAAGCTCGACCTATTTATTTCTCTAATCTGTTCTTTTAAAATAAACAATCCTCAAGTATTTGGTTTATTTTAATAAAAACAGATTCACCCGAAATATTTATGTCGTCTACTGTCGAACTCCACAGATCTCCATATCGAAACCTCTTCAGGGTACGCAACAAGCAATATAATATTTTTTTGTGATATAAAAAATTAAAGGAGATCTCCACACCGATCTGTACACCAGCAATCCCAGTCATCGAATGTCACTTTTTTTCTTTTTCCTGACCGTCTGATCCAATAACGCACTTACCAAACAAGCAGCTGCCAAAAGAAGCCCTAGGGCAGACACCTCCATTAATCGAGCCGGGTTCTAGCTACAACGCCAAATAAGCTCTAGACGAAGCGCACGCCGACCCTTCGACCCAAACCTCTTGCTGCGCCACCGAGAGCGCCGAGCACGTCCGGCGAAGAATCACCGCTCGCTTCAACACGCACACACTTCGTTGATGGACATGGAGGGGCCTTCAATTACCCGCATGCGCACTAGAGGGCGGCAGCAGCCGGAGACGTTCCCGAGTCTATTGCGGTCGAAGGAGAAACGAGCCGCTCCCTCTTTTCCACTCGCTGTTATCTTGCTCTCTATTGCTCATTTTTGTTTGTTTCTTTTTGTGCTTACTCCGAGCCTCAGAAGAATACGCAGGCACCCGCCTGACATACTAGCACCTTTTTCGCCCCTGCCAGTCAGGAGGAAAATCTCTCAGAGCACTATATTGAGACCCCGCATGAAGGAGCAATAAACCCGAAATGGTGTGGTCTCCTCGGTCAATATTTCTTTTCGACCGTGTATTTATTTTAGCTTCGATATTAAGGTGCTAGAATATAGTTCAAGTCGGAAGCCGTCTACTTAAAACTGGTGTTGTTAAAGTGATTGCTTTTAACCAGCAACATCATCAACCTCCGCCAGCATATACCGCTAAGTTTGAAGTTCTTTTCGAATAAATTAGTTTAAATTCCATTGTAAAGCTACTTACAATTATCTTGTCTAGTGAAATGAGATCAGATGGCATGTGCATCTGGATCACAAGAGGCTCAATGGTTGAGCATTGTGAAAGTGGGTACTGTGTCCCACGGGAATACCTCATCGTGCCGGGCTTCCATTTTGAGCATTCTTGGATATATTACTGTTTAACTGTAATTTTATTACAATTAAAGCCAACTTGATTCAAAAGTAGAAAATTAAAATTAAAACTGATAGGAGCACAAAAGGTAATGATTCGCATTATGAAGCACTCCCAAGAAGTAATGTAAATACATAGAAATACATACCTTTGCGAGCTACCCGGCCGCAACAATGTTAATGTGACAGCGTTTCTCAGCACTTAACTGTATTTGTACTTTTCTTGTTTGACCTTTGAAACTTCAGTGTATGAAACGTTACGTTCGTCACATTTGTTCACTTTGTTTTACCTACTTCATTGCTCGTATTAGACGAAGTTCTGAATGTCATACGAGTCGGTTGTGTTAATAATTTGCACCATTACCAAGATTGTTAGCGTTTTTTTTCTTCTGCAGTTCAAAGTGAAACCAGTTTATTCATTTTAATAAGCACTGAAAGAATCTAATTGAGGCTAAATGCCAAAATATTTTATGAACAGTCGACATCTGTTCTCATAAGTCATTTAATCAACATAAAGCTTCAGTCTCAAGCTTATTAACGACATTTCAATTACCTCATCTTTTCTCACACAGCTAACGAATAGAACCACTCTCCCGTTTGACAGCTACCAGCACAGACCCTAACCTCTTCTGAAACGCCATCACTAACCATTTTTGCAATGACCCATGACCTATTCAAGTGTTTCTTTTGCTGCAATATTAATAGTGGTCATTTGCTACAGTTTTACTGCCCATTTGTATACATGTCTTCTCCTCTGTAATACTTTTAGGTCCTGGGGCTAAACTACTTAACTAAATGTTAAGATCCCTGTTAACACAGAAGTTCGGGCGAGTTGGGTGCTCTCGGTGTCCAGGGGGAACAGCGCACCCGCAAGACAGTCACTCGAGTCGACACACGTACAAAAGAAAGACACACTTACGCAGCGCTGACTGACAACTCTCGGGTATATTTACACTTCTTTCTCTTCTTGTATTTGTATTATAGGCTAGGGCCAGGGAGGATGACTGGTCTTTTTTTCTTTTCTTTCGATATAAAGCTAAATTTAAAGCTAACTAAATTGAAATTAATGTAAGGACTAGGTAGTCTAATTCTTTTCGTGATAAGGTTAAAGACGGAGTACTAACACATCTGTCGTTATGTTTTGCGATATTTTCTGCCTCGATAATTTCTCTTGTGAGCTGGTTGTGATGCTTGCCAAGCACGGTGCAGTTACTCAGCAGCACTGAGCAGCCACAGTCTCGACAGTGAATGCCTAAATGTCCGGAGTTTTTGTTGGTGAACGTGTTCTTATGCTCACGAAGGTGATCGTTAAGACACCTTACGGTCTGACCTATGTAGAGTTTTCCACAAGAGAGGGAAAAGAGTACACCACCTTCTCTGTACAAGAAACAAAGGTGTTCTTAGGCTCCTTTTGCAGCCGGCAGTTGTAATTGGTGGGGTATTTACTTTTCTGCACAAGCTGCGAAGTTTGTTAGGAGCTGAGAAGATGACTTCCAAGTTTACTCGGTTAGCTACTTTCTTCAGTCCATGAGAAAAATTATGAATATATGGCACAATGATGGGTTTCTTTGTTTTGTCTCTTTGCTTTTGTTGAGTAAAACGTCTTGCCTGCTTTCGTCGATGAGCTTTTTGGCCACTGATGTTAAAAACAAGATTGGGTATCCTGCGCGCATTTCATCCCAACGAGCTTTGACGGGCAAGTCTCACGACTAAAGCGTGCAGGATGCTCAATCTCGTTATTAGCATCAGTGGCCTAAAAGCTCATCAAAGAAAGCAGGCAAGACGTTTTCACTCAACAAAAGCAAAGAGACAAAACAAAGAAACCCATCATTGTGCCATATATTCATAATTTTCTCACGAACTGAAGAAATAGCTAACCGAGTAGACTTCGAAGTCACCTTCTCAGCTCCTAACAAACTTCGCAGCTTGTGCAAAAAAAGTAAATACCCACGAATTCCAACTGTCGGCTGCAAAGAGAAGCATAAGAACACCTTTGTTTACTTGTACAGAGAAGGTGGTGTACTCCTTTTCCCTCTCTTGTGGAAAACTCTACATAGGTCAGACCGGAAGGTGTCTTAACGATCGCCTTCGTGAGCATAAGAACACGTTCACCAACAAAAACTCCGGACATTTAGGCATTCACTGTCGAGACTGTGGCTGCTCAGTGCTGCTGAGTAACTGCACCGTGCTTGGAAAGCATCACAATCAGCTCACAAGAGAAATTATCGAGGCAGAGAATCTCGCAAAACATAACGACATATGTGCTAGTACTCCGTCGTTAACCTTATCACAAAAAGAATTAGACTACCTAACCTTACATTACTTTCAATTTAGTTATCTTTAAATTCAGCCTTATATCGAAAGAAAGAAAAAAGACCAGTTACTCTCCCTGGCCCTAGCCTATAATACAAATACAAGAAGAAAAAAAGTGTAAATATACTCGAGAGTTGTCAGTCAGGGCTGCGTAAGTGTATCTTTCTTTGTGTGTGTGTTGACTCGAGTGACTGTTTTGCGGGTGCGCTGTTCCCCCTGTACATCATGAGCAACCAACTCGCCCGAACCTCTGTGTTAACAAGTTTCATTTCTAGTACAGCGGGCCCTTTTAAGCATCACCCCTTGAGCCCCGACGTTCTGGTCATCTTAATAGCCATCTGCGTATGTCAAGCAAGGAATTTTGGGTATTGTCTACGAGTACACATGTTGCCTCCGGAGGCTTCACACCATCCGTAGGACATGGAAAGAGAATATGCAAAATCCTTCAAGCCGAGTGGCATTGTCAGACACGGCACTACCGGAACTACCTATTCGTGCAGCTGCGTGAAAACTTGACGAGTCCCTTCGGCAGAAAGACCAGGCGAGAAATCACCTCCCTCACAGAGAAAACGACAGACCATCTGTAGAGACTCACTTTGTGGCATCTCTGCAAGAACAGACCAAAGAAAGAACGGGCGGTGAGTAAACCCATGTGCACAATATGAGACATTCATATACCAAACTCAGTACAGCAAGTTCTCAGTCTAGGCCCTAAGTTCGCGGTGGAACCTAAGAAGACGGCACCGGAGTTACTTTCTCTTGTGAGGAAAGTCTCGAGACGAGCTCCGGAGACCGAAATAGATCGCTGCACCTTTGAAGGTGTAGACATGCTTATGCGTTACAAACCACCATCTACTCCTCTGCCCATTAAGAGAGTAGAAACGTACCTGAAAGAGAATTCATTATATCTTCTGCCCGCTGACAAAGACGGAGGTTTTGTCCTCATGCATACGGACACGTTTGGGGAAACGGCATAAACAGCAGTCGAATTTGTTTTCATCAAGCACTCTGAGATCTCTCTAAATAAAGTTAAAATGGAAGCAAAACAATTTTGTCACTCGAACGATTTAAGACAACTCTGCTCCAACATCGATCGCTGCAAAAATTTGAGTCTAGAATTATTCTTCAGCGCCAAAACTCACAAAGTAGACTGCCCCCTCCCCCGGTTAACGTTTCAGAAAAGGGAACATGGCAAAAGTCTGTTGCCTTATTTCTGTAAACACGGCTAAACCTACTTATCATTGCTGATCCATACCTGACCCGCAGCTCCTACGAAGTTTTCAACTTCTTAGAAGAGCATCGTGACCAAGATCTCAAGGTGTTCTCCATCGACATTAAGGATCTGTACTATTCCTTGCGCCACTACTGTCTCTTAAGGTACATAGAGGACAGCATAGACACCTACGGAGCTATTGCCTTTCAAAATGCGTCGGGCTTATTCCAAACTAATTTTCTGACTTTGATCAACATCTACCTCAAGTCGACCTTCGCTGCTTCGGAGGGTCAACTGTACCTACAGAAGAGAGATGTCTGGATCAGATCGTGCATTGCCCCTGTCCTCAGCGATCTCTATCTAGCGCACCACGACAGGAAGTTAAAATAATCATTAGACACCTCCAAAGTTATAAGAGTGTTCCGGTACATCGACGATTATTTAATCGTTCTAGCTTCCGACGATCGCAACTTTACCAGCATGGTTGCCGACAACCTCAACATTTTTAAAGTCTGCATGAGTCCTTTGGAAATCACTCATGAACTTCCAAACGAGCGCTCTTTAAGATTCCTGGATCTTCGACTTTTCATGTTACCCCACCATTTATGCTGGTCCTATGAGCCCAGGGGAAAAAAACCGCTATTACCATTCAACTCGGCCCATTCAAAACTTGTTAAAAGGAGCATCGTGCGGTTATGCCTCAAAAACTCACTCACAAAATCCTGCTCGCATTCCATCCCAACGAGCTTTGACGGGCAAGTCTCACGACTAAAGCGCGCAGGATACCCAATCTCGTTATTAACATCGGTGGCCGAAAAGCTCATCAATGAAAGCAGGCAAGACGTTTGCACTCAACAAAAGCAAAGAGACAAAACAAAGAAACCCATCATTGTGCCATATATTCATAATTTTTCTCACGGACTGAAGAAAATAGCTAACCGAGTAAACTTGGAAGTCATCTTCTCAGCTCCTAACAAACTTCGCAGCTTGTGCAAAAAAGTAAATACCCCACCAATTACAACTGTCGGCTGCAAAAGAAGCATAAGAACACCTTTGTTCCTTGTACAGAGAAGGTGGTGTACTCCTTTTCCCTCTCTTGTGGAAAACTCTACATAGGTCAGACCGGAAGGTGTCTTAACGATCGCCTTCGTGAGCATAAGAACACGTTCACCAACAAAAACTCCGGACATTTAGGCATTCACTGTCGAGACTGTGGCTGCTCAGTGCTGCTGAGTAACTGCGCCGTGCTTGGCAAGCATCACAACCAACTCACAAGAGAAATTATCGAGGCAGAGAATATCGCAAAACACAACGACAGATGTGTTAGTACTCCGTCTTTAATCTTAATCACAAAAAGAATTAGACTACCTAGCCTTACATTAATTTCAATTTAGTTAGCTTTAAATTTAGCTTTATATCGAAAGAAAAGAAAAAAGACCAGTTATTCTCCCTGGCCCTAGCCTATAATACAAATAGAAGAAGAGAAAAAAGTGTAAATATACCCGAGAGTTGTCAGTCAGCGCTGCGTAAGTGTCTCTTTCTTTGTGTGTGTGTTGACTCGAGTGCCGGTTTTGCGGGTGCGCTGTTCTCCCTGTACATCGTAAGGATCCCATTTACATTATTTTGATTTTCTGACTGCATCATGGCAATGGAAGGCACCCTCATTTTATGTGTCAACGATGGCGCCAGGGTGCAGTCTCGAACTTCTCAAGGCCCCACGAGTTGACGGAAGACAATCAGGCAGGCAATAAATAAATTTTCGCTCGTTGGCGACTTTATAAAACAAAGATCTAGCATGATAAACATTAAAATACATTTGTAATTGTAATTATAATTTTTTACATTTTGCGGTTCAAAAGCAGTTAAATTGCAACAAATATTTTTTAAAAAAATAATAAATTATACATTAGAAATAACCAAAAAGCGTAATTCGATTAGAGTAATTCACCTTCTTAAATATAATTACCTCTCAAGTTTGACATGAATTAATCCCAGAGAAAGATGATTACTTTCAGTGTGTAATATTTAGCAGAAAACATACAATAATAGAATCGAATACCGTTGATAATGTGATGTTTAGTTTGCTTCATTAGGCGAAATACAATTTCTAATCAGGCAACCCAACCCCTAAAATTTCTCACAGCGCACCTGCTCTCAAAGCTTATATTAACTTGGAATATTCTACAATATGCTCCGAATCACTATTTATTGTACTATTATTTAAGAGGGCTAATCATAAAGTTTTTACCCTGCTTGTTTTATCCAAATTACGGCTGCAAATGGGAAGTCGATAAGTCCATTCCCAGCAGTAGACCTTTCATCGAACGGCCCAGCCTTATCTGCCGGTAGCTCCGCGGCACGGGGCTGCTGTCAGTTGTTGAAGATGGCGGTTGTGCTTCACACGTACACGGCGTACGAGCAACGAAGTGTGATTCGTTTTTTATTGAGCAAGGGACGAACGCCCATCGAAATCCACAGAGAAATGCAGCCCACGTATGGGGAAAGGTGTCTCCCTTTGAGAAGTGTGAGGTGGTGGTGTTGTGAGTTCGCAAAAGGCATGAAGACTTGGATAAAAATGAGCGTTCGGGGAGGCCGCGTTCGTCGCTGACTGGCGATAACATTTCCCGCGTGGCTGCGATGGTGAAAGCGGATCGACGTGTGCACCTCAAGGATATTTCCCGGGAGCTTGGCGTTTCGCGTGCGAGAGTTTACAACATCGTTCGCGGGTCGTTAGGGTTCACCAAGGTTTCATGTCGGTGGGTGCCTAAGCAGTTGGATGACAATGAAAGGCAAGCGAATGGTTGCTTGACTGAATCGTCTGCAACGGTATGCCGAGGAGGGTGAAAGTTTTCTGGGCGGCATTGTTACTGGCGATGAAACGTGGATACTGCATTTCACGCCGGAATCAAAGCAGCAGAGCATGGCGTGGAAACATCCGGGTTCGCCTGTAGATAAAAATTCCGTTCAGTGCCATCTGTTGGGAAAGTAATGTTAACGGTCTTCTGGGATCACCCTGTACCGCTCCTGCTGGATTTCAGGCGACAGGGTGAAACCATCAATGCCGACAGTTATCATTTTACCATGTCACGTCTACTGGCTGCTATCAGGCGAAATCAGCGAGGGATTTTCGATGTGGACCACTTGGTTATCCTCCATGAAAATGCGAGGCCACATGTGGCAATCAGAACCGCCGACAAGCTCCGGTCATTTCACTGAGATAGTCTGGACCACCTACCATACAGTACGGACCTCGCCCCAAGTGAATTTCACGTTTTCGGTCCGCTGAAGACGTTCCTGGCAGGACAGCGATTCACGTGCAACGATGAAGCCAATACAGCAGTTCGACGATGGCTCAACAGTCAGCCGGACGAATTCTGCCACAGAGGCATCTCAAATTTAGTGCTGCGATGGGACAAATGTCTGAAACGGTGTCTGGACAATGTGGAATAATAGTATAGTGTACGTAGAATAGTACGTATATTTGTAATTACCCGTATGTACGTTATTTCGGGTAATAAAAATAGAGGCAAAAACTTTCTGATTCGCCCTCGTACCTGTGCCAAGAATAGAGTTACTGACATTTTATATTGCTGGCTTTAGCGGTTTCTTTTATATAAATGAGGGTAACGGAATAATCAGGTAATACGTTTTTCTTTGTTCTTTGGTTCAGGCGAAATTATATATATATATATATATATATATATATATATATATATATATTGTAAGTTTCATATATTTCTAGCCTTTGTATGTTACAAGGCAATGGATTACGTGCTCTTGGACTTCAGTGGAGAATGGTGGTGGTGGGAGCTTCAGGGAGTGGGAAGTAAAAACATAACGCTAAAATGTTGCACTAATTTCGAAGCAGATAGTGAAGCCGTCGTAAACTATCAATATAAAACATCATGCACACTTATCTTCAATATTGAAGTTATCCATGTAATACCGCTGGTGGCGCTAGACGTCAGCTTACACCCAATACAAAGTATTAATAACGATGTCGTTCATATAGATAGTTAAAATAATATCGTGAACATTTATCTACAGTATATTAATTTCAGTAACAACAGCGCGCAAAAAAGTAAAGAAATTTATATTCAGATTGAGAAAACCTCCATTCAATGAGAAGCTGCACCGCTAGCTTTCGGCTCTACACTCTGCGGTTGGAGGAGCACATGTTATTATGAGATAAATTCGGGTGAGAGAAATTAAATTAAATTAAATTAGCGACGTTTTATGCCTTAATGAAGTATATTAATGGAGCCGCCTCGGTGCCTCCGAGGCAAAGCGCCGGCCTACGGATCCCCAGGTGGAGGATTCCAATCCCAGCCGAGGTGCCCCAAAGCTGACTGAGGATTATCGAGGAGAAGGCGCCGTGTAACAGAGCTTTCGGTTGCACGTCAAAATATCCCTAGGTGGTCGAAATTATTCCTCGGTCCTCCGCAGGATGGTGCCAGATTCTCGTTGTTGGTTTGGCACTGTAAAACCCCCAAAATTTGACTTTTTGAGTGAGGTATCCTCTGCCTCTGAGGATTTTCTTTCACCAGGAAGACCCAGGCCTCGTAGGTCCGTGGTCACCACTTCTTATGAACCAAAGTGGACATTTGGGCAAGTTGGTATATGGAAAGAAGCTTCTCAAAGACATTAACAGATCCCAACACGACACGTAGCGCTACGTACACCTGAATTGGTAGTTCCACATTATTGCACACATCATCAAGCTCGCGTCACGGGAAGGCCAACTCCTCATCAGATGGGTGAAGTGACGGTGCACTTACGCAGTCTTCCTCCCTCATCGCCCTTATGTTATACCACTGTTTTGATGAGTTCTTTTATTGAATGTTTGTTTCTTGAAAATTATACTTGGTTTAGAGGCAGCCGAAGCTACGAGCCAATGACACCATTCAAGCATCGTCAAAAGAGCCAGTCACTGTGCTTTTTATTTTATGATTTGTTCAGCGATGATAGAACACGCATTTTTAGCGACAGCACACGATCATAGAACACTAAATTTTCTCGCTGTCTGATTGGTCCCATCCGCTCGTAGAGTCGGCTGCGTCTGGACGTACACTCTAAAACTGGGCCCTCTTAAAACTCACAAGCCCTCTTATGTTATGAGGGAAATGGGCGAGATAAAGGACCTTTTGTGTTTAAGAGGGCACCCAAAAAAAGGCGGGGTTTCTTAGGGGGACAATAGCGGAGTTAAGAGGGACATAATTAGACTTAACAAAACCCAGACGAAAAAAGGCAACCATCCCTCTTAAACGTTAAGCAACGTCCCCCTGATATCTTTTTTTTTTTTTCCCCGAGGAGCCGAATGGAGCGACCAGAACTTGGCATGTAGTCCGGCATCGAGTACACGAGAATCCTGTATAGGTGCGCTGGAAAAGTCCCAATCACCCATCTCGCCCGAAAGTTCTCGGAGCAAGAAAGGGGTACCGCGTTTCCCGCTTTTCGCCAAAGTTTACTCCAGAGAGTCATTGACTCGTTGTTTGTCCTGGTGAAACTGAGATGCCATTGGTGTTTGTCTTGACTCGTGCTGATACTACAACGGATCACCGAATCGTAGGGGAGTTATTCAATTATCGGCATTTCCGTGACGAGAGCCGCGAGCTTTATTCATTTTTTTTTTGCTGCTGCGTAGTAGTTTAATGGGATTGAGCTGCAGCCACGGAACTCCTTTGCCTCCGCTCTTCGCTTTCTGTCCGTTCTTTGGTGCGCCTCCCGTCGTAACGAACCGCTCTGGCGCGCTTTTGGTATGTTCGGAAGCCGTGCGCTGTTTGCTATTTAGATGTCGAGAGTTTTTCGTTTTCATGTGGCGCGCCTCCCGTCGTAACCACGGTCGCGTGCTTTTGGTATGTTCGGAAGCCTCACGCTCTTTGCGGTTTTTGAATGTCGTTAGTTTTTTGTTTTTCTAGAATTGGTCCGCCTCTGCTAACGGCTCTCACGCGCGTTTTGGTAGTTTGAAAAACCGCGAGCTTTGCTGTTTGGATGCCGCGAGCTTTTCGTTTTGAGCGCTCCTTGCAGTTTGTAAGCGTGTTCGGGTGTGTTTTTTTTTTTAAATCTTTGTTTTTTCGGCATGTTATTGCAGATATTAGCTCCATGCAACTGTCGATGAACTCTGTCGTCCAACGTGGATATCCAGGAATATGTCGTTGCGCTTGCCACAACTGTTCCTGTATGGAATTTTCGAGAGAAGGAACGCAGTGGAGTCAGCACCCCCGAATAGTGTGCTTACTGTGGACATCCTCCAACTTCACACTGTGTAAATAGGTAAGTTCCGCTCAGTGCTTTCATATGAAATTGTCATGTCTGCAATTATCTAAACCATTAACAAAAAAAAAGAAAAAGAAGAGCTTTTGGCAGGCTTTATGTTTAAAGTTCGGGCATATGGCGCGTGGTTTGCTCGCTTTTCAAAGCCGCGAATATGTGCATGCTGGACTGTGGGTTTGTAAATATTAGATTGGTGCATTGAGGAAATGTTCTAGAAAGCGGTTCAAAAGCGTTTAGGGCACCAAATGCTAAAATATTATGTTGTATTGGCACCGACTAGTTTGTATGAAAGACCGGTCGGTAAATAAACTAGTATCGCCTTAGTTAAGTTCCGTACTAACAGGTAGGTTAACGTTTTTTTACCTTGTCTTTTTTTTCCAGAAGATTTGACTGATCTTATGATGGTTGATTATCCATCGCGTGAGGAGGTCACACACGAGAAGGATGACTCCGTTGAGGACTCGGAACGTAGAGGAAGACAAGTCCCCGGTCGCATTTATCGCGGAAAGGCTGAGAAGCTCTTATCTAAATTCGAAAAGGCAACGATTCTTGTGGCAACGTAATACAATGCTTGTTTGTGTTTAGTTCGTGGCAGGCGCCACACAGTTTTGTGCATTGCTCAATAAACGTTTCCAGTGTAATTTGATGTTTGAAATATAATTAAAAAGCCAGCGCACCTCCTTTTATTTTTTAACCGGGACGCAGTCCCTTGGCAATTTAAGGGGGATATCTGAAGAACAAGGCCCTCTTAAAATGAGAAACGAAATTTAGAGGGACATTTCTAAGAGGGACCGTGTCCCTCCAAATTTTAAGAGGGCCATTATCCCTCTTACACTTAAAGGAAGCTGTCCCTTTTGAAAAACAAGAATGACCTTGACAGCGCTTGCGTCCCTTTTATTTAAAGAGAGTTGCAGTCCCTCCTACCTTTACGGGGATTTTTTCAAAAAAATCCCTCTTACTAGAGGGACCAAGTTTAGAGTGTAGGGTGAAACGAAGTATAAGAGCAAACAGGCATATTTTGCGGTGCATGGCGAGATTGCCCGAGGGGCATTTCCTGAGAGACGAGGCAATAAAGAAACTTCCTCCGAAATTTTCTATTGCATCCATTCTTTTTTTCTTGGTGAACGTGCATTCCCTCCCCCCCCCCTTTTTTTTTTTTGGTCTGCTTGCACGTGACTGGGATTCTACATGCTTTGCAGTTGTTTGCTTTGCTCTTCGTAGTCTTCTCATCTTGTCGACTTGCTTATCTTGGCTTAGCCGACTGGGGTGAGAGAAGTGTTCGTGGCCAGCCGTCGGGTGCACACCTTCCAGTCCACTCAATAAATATCGCATAA
Organism: Ixodes ricinus; assembly: GCA_037355805.1. Classification (NCBI taxonomy): domain Eukaryota; kingdom Metazoa; phylum Arthropoda; class Arachnida; order Ixodida; family Ixodidae; genus Ixodes; species Ixodes ricinus. The sequence goes on from JAZHYW010004588.1 coordinate 49,285, forward strand.
TGACATTCAAGAAATAGTAAATTACATAATTATTAGTTCTGAAAGCAGCATGAACGTAATTAAATTACATTACAAATTTCCACGGAAGAAAATAATTACATGACGCTACAGCTATTTGTATAAAGTAATAAAATCACGTTTATATTTCTTTTCAGTTCCTGAAGACACTAACACGTGCATTTGTTTTTCAAGTGTATACATCACACCGATGGTCACCTTGTGACACCTAAGCTGCGAGGTGCACTTCGAAGTGAGAGTTGAAAGGTTTCCTTGTTCGAAAAAGAGTGCCCATCGAAATACTAAATAGTCGCTCCGTTGTTGCAGAACACTGAAGGGTTAAAAATGACGAAGAGCTTCTTTGTGCTTTGACATTAGTTTTTGCTTTAAATGATTCGGCATATATTGCTTGCATCATTTGTTGCCTGCTTCACGATGCAATAAATCTGCGATTGCTTTTTGTAGATCATGTAGTACGGGTTTAATTTTTGTTTTTCAGAAATGTGATTATATTAAATGAGCATGAAGGTGCCCAAGGCTTTTGCTTCTGTGTATATGTATTTTACTTTCTTTATGTGTGTAAAAATTTCGTAGACTGGTAAAAAATCCGCGGGAAAAGGCTTCCGTCCCGTAGATACAGCTCTGTCTCCACCTCCGTACCCTGCTTGGCCCGAGAAAATTCTAATAATCTTCAAATAAACGTGAAGCTTCCAACTTTAAATATGACTGAAAATGTAATCAGCTCACGGTTTTCAATTTTTTTTTATTTCAAAGGCGAAGTTTATTGGTTAGTCACTTGTGTGATTCCGTCCTCTATTTTGAAAAGGGCATCGTTCCTGTCAATGGCCTAGGTCGGGCCTAGCAGCTCATTTTCCCATAAAGTCTTCAATACTGCAATGAATGGTGACAAAGTGATCTTCATGTGATCCGTGGCGAGCGGGATCCATCGTTTCCGAACCCATTTCGCATAGGGTTGAGACAAGTGTCTGATATTTTTCTTTGTAACTTGGACGCAGTCTCGCAGTCTAATCCTTTTGCCCCAAGTGCACTGGTCAACGCAATCTAGAACGTTCCTCTCAAGGAGCGTTGTTCCAATACACCAATAGAGTGCGAACTATTAAGCATTGTCCAACAAAAAGGTCACTTAGATGGGGGTATTTCAATTAGCTTGTATGTAATACCTCTTTCTCTCTTTCATCCGCTCTTCCGTTATTTTTTTTCCTCTGTATCTCTCTCTCTTTCTCTCTCGCTCTCTTTCATTTCTCTCCCTCTCTCATCTTTTCAGTGTAAGGGCATTCTACCATGCAACCACTGCAACATAGTTTTTCATTTCTTTTTGTTAAACATCCTATACAAAATATATCATCATTGGAATAAAAAGTATTTACAAACCTAAACCGTACATATCTCAAAAATTACGGCCTCGAAGCAATTCACGTCATCATTAAACGTCAGCCCCCCCCCCCCCCCAAAAAAAAAAAAAAAGATATTTAAAACTGTAACAATATTACAGTGATGTCATTTTTCCACATCCTGACCTCGATCACCTCTGTGAAATTAGGTGTTTCCTCCCGGGTAGACTTTGTATCAACTGTGGTCTCCTTTCTGATCTGTGCTTTTTCTTTAGCTCCTTTCGCTCCTGGGGCTCTTTCTCCGTTGCTTCGGAGACGGTCACAAGACTTCTGACGGTGCTATGGGGATGCATCTCGCGCTGTGCCTCCTCATGAGCCTCTTCGCTCCCGAAGATTCCTTTGTGTCCCGGGATCAGAAAAAAAAAAAAAACGGAAATTAACGCAAGGAAATTCTACAGCTCCTATTTACAAGATTAAAAAATTCAAATCCACGTTGAAGTAGGTTACGCACGTATTATGATAAAAAATATTAATGCGAAACTAATTATTTGCCTTTTTTGAGTGCATAGTGAGCACTGACATATGAAGTCCAGAATTTCAATTAACAAAGTGCGCCAATCATTATCGCTGAAATATTTGTTTCATTTTATTATTCTGCTCATAAATACTTGTGTCCATAATTAGTTCTATAATAATAAAGGTTCTGCCCAATTGAATTACCATTGAAGGCACATCCCTCTTGCACCTGGAACAAGCACTTAAAAATAACGTCAAATAATTCCAAATCTCCGACCTGAAAAAAAAAAAACTTTTGCTACATGACATTTTTATGTTTGTCAACAAATGTTGATACAAAAATGTCAATGATTAAGTTCACGCTACTGAGCATAGTAAACGTTACGTTCCTTATCTGCGGGAAAGATCAATATGTGCGATGACGAGCTTCCGATAAAACAACCTCTTTACATTCAAAATTATAATTTTCTATCTCTTTCACATGACTTTACACGCGTCAGGAGTGCTTTCCATAACATTGCATTTCTGGTCGTACCCTTGTTCGCGTTTTTACTAATCCGAACAATATTCGTACTACACTCAACTCATGAAAATAAATCCTACCACAGTCAAGACCCAACTTGGTTTTATGTCTAGCTCACAGATATAAAGTAAATGCCCCAAAAAAATCATTCCGTGTAGTTCTGACCAGCAATGTTATTTTGAATGAGTATGTGCTCAAGGCATATAATATTAGCCACATGTACCAATTTTGGAGGATGTCCTCATCCTTTTGAAATCTGTAAAAACAAAGCAGGGGCACCTGCGCCGCCACGCTGTAAGATGAAATTTTCTCAAAAGTATACTGAGTCGTGAAACTTGCCTTGCGATATTTTAAAATAGAGCATATTGCTTCTAAATACTAAGACAAATGTTTTTAAAACGTTAAATATCGTTCTCATGAGCAAAATAGATATTCGATTGCCACTGGAGAGAAGGTATCACTAGGCCTTTTCACTTGTCATTGTTTCCGTACAAGACAACGCAATTCAAAATTGAGAAACATCTTGATGTAATTTGATCGTTATTATACGGATAACTGCTTTGTGTGTTTAATGGTCAATATAACATTAGGTAATCTCGAATATTGCCAGCCTTAATAATTCGCAGCTGTGTAGCCTTGTCTTTGTTTTAGTAATTATAGCATTGTATAACAGAATATGAGCACGCAATATATACACCAGTTGTCTGATCGCTACTTCTTTGTTAAAATGTTGCTCGTGTATTGTGTAGATAAAAATAAAACATGACATTTTCAAATCGCAAAGTAAAAGCAGTCACTAAACTACACATTCAGGGAAAGTTGAGAAATTTTTGGGGTAAGCTCCAGTTGTTTTTTTCCAAATTTAGAGCGGTAAAAATGTTTTGGCTGAGATAAACTAAAATAATTAAATTTTAGGGTTAGTGAGCCCGTACAACCCAAGAGCGCTGCAAAACTGTAAGTTTATTACTAATCCGAATGTTCATTCAAAGAAACACGGAAAGCCAATCATGTCGTGACGGAAAATCAAAATAAGACAGAGTGTTTTAAGCAGACACAAAATAATAGGGGCAGCGAAGTAAAAAGAATAAAGAAGTAAGTATTTAGTGTTTTATACTCAAATATGTTTAATGGCCGAAGGAATGTAGTCATCGAAAATACATAGTTGAGGAAAATAATTGAAGCAACGAACTTTTGTATGTAGTTCGTGCTTTCTTTTTCTTTAGACGATCTCACATGGAAAACCCACATAGACAACATAACTGGCAACTCAAATACTTTTATGGTATATATCATGCGAAACCTTAAACAAGCCACCCCAATAGTAAAACAGAAAGCCCATGAATCATTAGGGCGGTCCAAACTCATTTAAAATTGGTCCCCGTGGCAAAATACCATATAATATGGTTTTAAAAAAATGTTCAGAACATAAGTCTTAGATTTATTTTCCACTACTCACTCTATACCAGTTTTAAGAGGTTGCGGGAACAACAAACATTATAGAATTACGCGTTCGGCGTAAATATCACGGCTAACATTACTGTATAAGATTTACAACCATAACTCAGCACTTAAAAATAAACGTTTTCTCCCACCAGTTGTATTTTTTCATGGTTAGGCGACCCATGCAAACTTTCATACATCTATGCATCGACAATTCATACGCAAACTCATCGGTTGTTCTGATGACTTTGAAATAGAATGGCTTACCTGGCTCGATAGTCACTGCAAAAAAAACGCCGATCATATTAAAGAAATTCTTACTGCCTACTTAACATCCCAACCTATATCTTATTGATTGGTAATAACTAATATACACATTATCTTGTTTTATGTGTATTTTTATTGTTCATAAATTGACATCTGTATTTGTTATTGAGGGGCACTAAATATAGCACTAATCATCTTTTGTTTCACTGATTATTTGAATTTGTACTTGTGCTTGTATTGGTATCTATGTTTTATTATAATATTTTTTTCGTGAGCACTTCATTTTGTGTTTGCCTTTTACAAATTTTTATACGTTTTATACATTGTGTCGCCCGTCCCACGTGTTATTCCCTGTCAATGACAGTCGGAGCATAATAAATAAATAAATCACCGAAGGAAATAACACTGATCTAGATTCTTAATATATTTCATATATCTGTATATATTTTTGTCTAAACGGTTTGATTTTGTTAGCGATATGCAAACGAACCACTAAATTATACCATATAGACGGAGTCATGAGAAGACTATCAAAATATGTTTGCTGTAACACGGTCAAAAGACATACGTATACAACAACACTACTTTTTTTTTAAATCTAACTTAAGGTTAGCGCCTAGCGTCACTTGATACTCAGGATAATATCGCTTGCTTGTCTTTCTCAGTAAACATTTACGGTTATTTTATTTTTATTTACATTCTTCGTCTATGTGCTCTTCACCTAGCTTTTTTCAAACGTATTCACCCGAGTTTTCAATTATCAATATTCTCATACAAAAACCAGGTCGAACGATTCCTTGACTTGTATATTTCTCCACTGCAACCCTTTGGTTCTATTGGGCTGAGCGCACAAATATTGCACAAAACACGTTCACTACATGTTTATTCAGTTCAGAAATGACGAGCAAGACAACTCCGCTGGTGGCTTTACAAACAAAACAAGACAAAACAAACCCGGATTGTCAACAGCACTTGGTGACTACATTTTCGTCTGCGAATCGATAGGCAGTCTCGCGATCGCCTACGTTTGCTCGGGAGCACCAATCTCACCTTCGTTTCGGCGCTGGTCAGTACAACATTCAAATCTGCAACAATTATTGCGAATATAATATTACTCCGCTGTCAAAAAACATCGCTGTAATCGCATCCTGCTGTTTAAAGTACGTGTTTTCCGAAACGCCCTAATGCTTGGAAGCGAAAGGGCATGCAGTATGGACGAGCGTTTAAAAGATTACATTTGTTTGATGAGCTTCCATTATAACTCCGAACATTCGGTCTCCGAAACGAATCTCTGCAGGAATCCGCGTCATTAAGCATGGCGATCACAAACGGTCAGACAATTCGAGGAGCTGGCCACGTTTGTCAAGCTGACCTAAATTGATAACGCAAACCGGGCTGCCGCACTGTCCGGTCTGCCTTTCATGGCGAGAAACAGCGAGGTTCGGTCAGAAGGACTCAGTGCCAAGATATTATCCATTTGTCACAGCAGGTTAGTGGAACACGGTAACAATGGGATGGTAAGATTAGTGGCATCTAAAAGCACAGCCACAACTCCAAGGGGCCGTTTTGTTTTTGTGTCTTTAATTCACGTGCGTTTGTTTTTATTCATCATCAATAACTGGTTAGACCGCACATTTTCTAAGTATCTTATTGCCAGTCCCAATCAACCAGCTTTCCATAAAACTAAATTTGTTCTTTATTTGTCTCCTGTTTCGATGTTAACTTCCTGCGAAGACAACAATGTTAATCATATCCGTATTCCATTTCCTTGCAAGCTATACATTGTGTTTTCTTATTAAGCTTTACAGACTTGTCTAAAAAATGACGTGAAATCTATAATAATGCGGTTTGTGTAGGTGAGTTATACGGCCATGGGGACATAGTAAGAGGGCATAATCGTACCGATCAGCAGGCTAATTAAGTAAAATAGGCAACATTTGCTAATTAACTTTCAATTTGTGAAAATAAACGTCAGGTTTCGATTAGAAACTTGCTCAGCGACATCCAAAACAACTAAATCAGTGATTTTCACAAATACTGACTGCAAGATAAACGCAGTAGTACGCTAAAGTTAACACTAGTGCTGCAGGAGCAAGGCTACTGGTACGACAACGCGCCCGCTCGATTTTTCCGGCTCGTATAAAACCCTCGCCTTTTACATGCTGCACGAGTGGCACCCTTGGCGCACTACTACGCTTCTCAAGCGCTCAAAGTATTTACAATAATTATTATTTGAATAGTCTCGGATGACTCTCAGCACTTTTCTAATTGGAACCATACGCCCGGTTTCACTAATTAAAAAGTTAATTAACAAATTTTACTTAATTAGTTCACTGATCGTTAAGATTAACGCCATATACCATCTCCGCCTGGCCGCAGAACTCACCTGGACAAACCGCATAAGTGCAACTTTGACGGCTTTTTTAAACAAACCTGTAACGCTTAAAAAAACACCCTGTATAAGCGCCCGACAAAAACGCTGAGAGACACCGCAGGAACTACAGTGGAAGACAAAAGCGACCTAAGCGTCAAGCGAACTTGTATTTCCATTATCCTCTCAACACGCGTTTTTGAAACTTTCTTGTTCATTGGTTTTAACAAAAAGAGCATAAGTGGGACGTGAAAGGCAGTACTGCAATCTCAAATGTACTGTTTGCAGGATCAAAAAATAATATTCCGAATAATGTTATTATTACTGAGAAATATTTGTTGACCAGATAATGCACCCTTTCGGCTTTTTTGGGATAGTTGGTCAAAAGGTATACTACGACATATTTGAACATCTTTCAATGCTACAACAAAATGTGGTGGTAGTTACCTGGTTCATGGACTCTAAAGGGTGTTCTATTGCTCGGTGGTAAAACTTCCATGCATCTAAGAGGTGTCGAACTACTCCTGGATTCCTAAGGCAGACGTGGAAAAAATTGTGAGCAGCAACAGCGGCTTTATTGTCGACGTTTCAAGCAGAGCCTGCTCTTCTTCAAGTGTAGGGAAATACAAGTTGCAGAATATTTCGGTACAAGTTCAAGAGAGAGAAGGAAAGCTATAACGAAGAGACACATGTTGACCCCAAAAACAAACTCACACACAGGGGCCGCGTTTGCAACAACGCACAGACATGCTATAAAAACAAAACACGGAAAACCCGGTCGTGGCAGTGTCCAGGGAAAGCAATAACATAAATAGTAAAAGACAGCGTTTCCTTTATTCCCACGCCCGCCCTAAAAACAGAAAAGAACTATATAATCCAAACTACGCCGATCCCCAGAAAACAAAACGCAAACGCTAGTGAAGTGCACAGCGAGCGCCGGAGACGACGAGACGACGCAGGAAGCCGTAAACCACCTTCTCGGTGGAACTGGACACGCCGCGTGTAACTGGAGCGGTGTCGACAGATACTGCCACTATATTTCTGATGAGTGTATTGAATTTGTTTGAGTGAACCATCCTGCGCATGCGTGGTTTAAAGGCCCGCCCTTTGAACGGCAGTGCAAGCTGGTGGCGTAAAATAGGGTGGCACACACGGTGAACCGTTAAAATGAAAAACCTCCGACATGCCTTCGATGCGTGCTTGCTTTGAATGAAAATTCCCCGAAGTTTCCCAAGACTGCTGATGAAGGTGACAAGCTTAACAAGAGCAAAATGCAGAGAAAAGGGCTTCAAAACGATTAGTCATTTAAGGGTACACTGAACTCCCTGAAACATTTTTAAGTGCTTCACTAGAATGCGTACCGCGCAAAATTCGCTGTAAAAAAGTATGTTCCAGGGCAATAGTTGTATCGTGAAAGTTATTTCGTGTTAAGAGCGATTTCGAAATTCTTTTTTGAATTTCGAGACGTCAATGCCAAAATAGACGCATGTTTCGGAATTTCTTCAATAAGTCTCGCGACGTAATTAACAAAGTAATCTCTTTTTTAATTTTATTTTGTGATTTATATTGTCTAAGGAAGCATTAAAAATATTAAGTTCAGTACGACCTATAGAGCTTGCCGTCATTCACAGTAAAGCATAAATGCTCAATATCAAAAGTAATATATTGTAGCCTCAGCATTGATGATAGTGAGTTGTACGCTATATTGGAACGTACAGGATAACAATGGTCACAAAAGTAAGGGGGTTTTACTAAACGAGAGCAGTGGTAAAGACTCTAGCATAGAATTTTGTGAGCGGGGTTGAAACAGGACAGGATTAACTGGAAGCCTCATAAGGGAATATGCTAAAACGACTCCCTGAATGATAACGGAGGCTAAGATCAATCGGTCAGTAACGTTTGACGGTGCTTTTCGTGCGTTCTGCGTTCTTGTAGTAAAGAACCTCCAAAGAAGAATATATCAAACTGCACGACTTATGAAAAACTGTATTTAAAAATTAAAAAAATTGTTTGACAAAGCCATAAGAGGAATCCCAGAAACTGTGCTTGAAACGACTGTATAGGCTTGGTTATGAAGACGATATGTTATTTCAAGACAACAAGCTCCGTCTAGTAGCGTTTATCTAAACACCTTGGTTTTTCATTTAAAAAAATATCAAAACCTTTAAAATTATCTGTAATGCCGAATTGGAGCGCAGCTTTGAGGAGGAGGGGAGGGGCATACGAGAGGAGGGTGTGCACCTCCTCCCTCTCAGTACCCTCCCCTCGTACTCTCCTGCTCCCCTCCCCATTTAGCGGAAAATTTAAGGTAGATCTAAAGTTAGCGAAACTTTTTCACTAAATTTACGTGTGACGTAACATGTGACATCACACGTCAATTTCACGTGACACGTGACGTAAAAATTCATGTGTCACTTCAGTACGGGAATGGACCGCTAAATTTAGCGGAAAAATGTCCCGCCAAATTCAGCGAATAACTCCCCGTACTGGGATTTAATGGGATCGAAAATTTCAATGACGCAAACTTAACGGAAAATGTTGACCCTCGTCACACGTGACATCAGGTCTGACTTCACACGTCAATTTTACATGTTGACGTCACGTGTTACGTCACGTGACGTGAAAGTTCACGTGTGGCGTCACGTGCCGTCACGTGTGACGTCATTATGGGAAATGTCCCACTAAAGTTAGCGGAAAAAGTTTCCCGCCAAATTTAGCGACAAATTTTCATGACAAAATTAGGGGAGAATTTACCCTCGTGACGTCACGTGTGACGTTACGACGGTAAAGCACGTCGTTATGCGGAAACGTCCCATAATGCCAGGCGCGGTTACGCCGACGCCGGCGCCGCTCAACCCGGGAACGGGCGTATATGAGCTGCGCTCTCAGAACGTCAAATTGACTTTGTCCTTAGTTCACTAATTTCTAATTCAATATGATCGCTCGTACTCAGTATAGGAGTTCCTTTTCAGCTCCACGTTTCTCAGTGTTTCACAATCGCCGGATGTAAAATGTTCTGTCGCCGGTTCGGGCTGCCCGTGTTCATCGCAGCCCCGCACCTAAACTCAACTAAGCTCTGAGAACGAGCCGTGCTCCGGGTATGCCTGGAGTTTTCGCGATTTCGGTCACAGCACTGATTGGCCACGACCGGGAACCCGAATATTCGAGGACAGATTACTTGTTGCAAAACGCAATCCCATTTGTGAGGCAAGCCCGCATTCAACCGTAATGAAATACCGCGCCGTTTGAGACTCACCAGACTAGGATCAAGTCAGTCAGCGTATAGCACCTTTCCTTCAGGTGTTCGTTCTCTCGCGCTCCCTTAATCTCAGCCACTTATACAAATTCGAACTCCATATTACTTCATGGCCCCTTTAAGCGGAGTGTCGAGATCCGAGTTCTTGCATTCTTGCACTTTCGGGGCTGCCTGACTGGCTCAGTCGAATCTGTAGTGTCGGACTGCGGTCGAGCTTAGAGTGAACCGAGTTTACACATTCTTCAGTGCTGATATCACGCGAATACTCTCAAACCGTCACTCACGGTGGGAGGCATTCGAAGTAATTAATGAACTGCTCTTCGTCGTGTGTGTGGGGAGGGGGGGGGGATCGGTGGCCGAGTGGGCTAGCGCACATGAGCTCGGAGCGCGTGGAGCGAAAGCTCGCGCCGCAGAACCCAGGATCCTGGGCTCAATCACCATCCTGCCCGTTTCGATCTAGATGAGCATCGTACGGGCATCACGCGGTCAGTGTATCACTACTGCGTGATGCACGTTAGAGACTCCAGGCTAGCGGTTGTACTGGACTGGCTAAATTTCTCATCTACAGCTGGGAGACTCGTTGCTCGTTGAGGCGGACCAAGTTCTAGGCTGTATAAATATACACACAACCCAATCTCTTTGTGTTTTTTACATGTTTTTTACATTGGATATATTTTTACTTTTTTTTTAAACGCGGCTTCCTGTAACTTTTCAAATAAAATTCAGAAACATGTGTTGTGCACTCATCCACAACTTTTAATTTTAGAGCATTAATTGTCCCATGGAGCGAGCCGACGTCATCAGTTTGAAGCGCGCCAAATGGCAAATTAAATCCTTTCTCCAAGTGAATCCAGCTCCCAGCTATCAAACCACGCGGAAAGCCAGACAATGGCACCTAGGTTCCCCGATCTCAAAGGAGCAGAGGAAGGCTGATGGGTTTCGGCTTCGGTCCCATTGGCTGGCGCGCATCGACGAGGCTCCCATTGGCCGCTGCGTGTCATTTTCAACGACCGCCACCCCATGGGGCCTGCGTGTCCGAGAGGCAGCGTGTCCACAACCGAGGTCGGCGCGCGCGCTCGACCGTCGACGCAAGTACAAAGCAGACGACAGAAGGGAGCGGAAGAGCGGCGTGCATGCTTTCGCATTCACAACTCATAAGAAGTGCTTAGGTGTACCTCGAGCCTTTTTTGGGACATCAACCACTTGCGGATGTCCGAAAACAACTGAACAACATACATCGCAATTTTCCCCAGATCTTAGATGACAGTCCTAAAACTTTCAATGAGCAGTAATTAAACATTTGTACGCGTAGAAGTCTTGTTCTACGGATGAACGGTTGTATTTGCACTGAATCCTGTAAGCCACATTCGTAAAATCATCAATTTCTGACTTTTGTTTTACAAAAGATCGTAGTGTTCCCGAGGACTGTAATTGACTCCTTATCGTAGAACGCAAATAATTAAACTGTTCATGTTCCCCTCAGAACATTTTATTCCACGGAATGTTCCAGAAGGTTTGTCATGCAAATGGCAGTGAGAGCCTGTATTCCACAATCAATAGAGTGAATAGATCTGTTTATTTACTAGTCCTTTAGGTTAGCTACGAGTTACACCATAAACTACTAGCCGTTTTCGATTAGGCATGGCTTAATCAGATGCGAGCATTTCGTTTGAGAAGCAGTCTAAACAGGAGAGCTGTCGCTTACGGTGTGCATCTACTACAGCACTAAATACGTATACGCCTTTTTCAAGCAATGTGTCCAGTGACTGCAGCTCGACGTATGTATGCACGCGCAAGGTACATGCGATGATAAGTTCATCAACCACCTCATTTTGCTGGCTCGCCCACACTAAACACATGGCGCCAACAAGAATTTCCTATTTTTTATGCGCACTCTTCTCCACATTATGCCTGCTCATCTACACAGCTTGCATGATGTTCAAAATGGCGTTCAATAATCAACGTCATCTGAGTAGCTTTCGATGCGAAACTACAGGCTCTCGGATACTGTTCTGTCATAAGTACTTGCATAGCCACATGGGGCTTCCTCCAAAGTAAGGAACTCAATACAGGGGCTAAACTCTGTTGTCATCTCAAAGTAAAAGGGGATATAGCAAACAGGACTACCCATATATGCCAAAGGACACACCGAGCAGAAACAATCTTTAAACGTCACAAAATAAATTAGTGCGAGCCCAATGGCTGCGTTTAGAGTCGCTGTGATGTGGCATAATTCCAGCTACCGTACTTTGGAGGTGTGCTAACTTGTGCTCACAACACACCTTTGCTACGTCACATGCATATTGACGGTAAAAAGAACGTGCAGTCAGAAGTATATTGATTCTACAAACTTGGCTTAATGCTGACCATGTCTTCAGTCACTGAACGCTTACAGTGTCTCTTATATAAGTTAGATTAGCATGTCGGTTTTTTCCCACGAGATATTCAGTTCCGATGCTCCACTTCACAACATGCAGAAACGACTGAAAAAAAACGAGCGGCCTTTTTTTCATTTTTACTAGTGTAGTAGATACATTATTGTAAAAGATATTATATGAGGCTGTCCCAAGTCACCAGGCTCGATCTAAAATGGAGCGCAAAATTCGACGCCTACACGTAGCAATCCAAAGTTTTCGTCAAAGGTGTAGTTGACAGGTTGGTTTTATCTTGTAAAAATAATAAGCGCAGCTCCCCTTTGTAAAACATATATAGGGCCAACAAACTTGCCAGGGTCAACGGCGCACGGCGACGCAGACGATCGAGTCGAGTAGCGGGGTGCGTTAGGCGAGCGTATTGATAGATGGCGTCGGGAGCAGCATCCGAAGGTGTAGCCGACCAGCAAAAGAATGCAGACGACACGCAGACGAAATCCGCTGGCAGCAAAAGCGCCGTCGTTATGCAAACGCGTTTTTTTCTTTTAATTTTGCTTTTATTGTCCGCATTTATTTATTAACCAAAAGTACATTAAAAATATTATGTTCATTTTAATAAACCACGGTGGTAGTAAGCAGTCTCGATACGGCTCTGGTCTCGATGAGGAGGTAGCGCCATCTATCAATATGAACGCCGAACCCGCCCGGCTACTCGACTTGGTCGTCTGCGTCACCGCCCGCCGTTGGCCCTGGCAAGTTTCTTGGCCCGATTTTCTACAGAAAGAGAGCTTCGTTTCGTAATTTTACCAGCAAAAAGCGACCTGTGAAATACACCTTTCACGAAAAGTTTAGATTGCTCCGTGCAAGCGTCCATTTTTACGGTCAATTTTAGATCGAGCCTCGAACCCGTCACGGATTTGAGGATGGACATGGAAAAATTACATTAGCTCGATCCTGTTGACAAGGGCAGGGAAGCACAAAATCTGTTGTGAATAAGCTTGGCACAAGCAATGTTTGTATGACGTCACTTGAGGTCATGAGGTTTCGTGATTGTGACGTCACACGACGCCAGGTTTCTGTATGCCGTCACGGTGTGACAAGACGTAATGGTGTCACGTGAGTCAAAGCGCCATGTCACCTCATGACGTCACACGACGTTATCGTGTCATAATGACGTCTAGTGAAATTATAATGACGTCACGATAACTTAATAATTAGGGTAGGTTAAGTCATGACGTCACCTCTACTGAAAAAAACATGAACGATTTCATAAAGTTCCATGCAGGTTTATGCTGGCCGCCGGTATTCCCGTACCGGTCACCCTTTATATTTATTCCTTCTTCCGTTACGCGGATACAGGTCACCCGGTATCCTATACGGACCGCCGCCACGGGTTCATTTGTCACCAGTAAAGGGATACAGACAACGCCGTACAATGATAGCGGCGACAAATCAAATAGCCAGCTCCTTGTATCCTCGTACGGGTACAGGTACCGCCATACAGGTGACCAGTGTCGCGTACCGGTGGCGTATAACCACCAACCGGGGCTGTAGCAGCAGGCCGGTTGGGCATACGGGTATAGCCGTATATCATTTCAAAATGTTACCCTCACTTTCCTCTGCGGATATCTTGCATTCAATGTCCATTTGCATGGGCTCTTGAGAATCCCAATAAAGATAAGGTAAACAAAACTAACATACCACCGTGGTACATAAGGAAGCAGCGAGTCTAATTTCCAACAAACTCTTGTTTGTTGGAAACAACAACAATGACGCAATGTTGGTGATTCCATTTAGATGCACAGATACTCGTATTTCGGTAAACCTAGATACATCGAGAAGGTCTACGAGGTTTGGCTATTTATCATTGTAGTTGGTTGGAGAATCTGGTTGTTGGCTATTTGCCTATTTTGGGCTATATCATATCCTTGCACAGGACTTCCAAAATGAGCCATGTTTTTCCCATGTAGGAAAAACGAAAGGTTAATTCAAGGAAGCAGAAGAACAGATCATCCGTATCATAAGCTCTGAAAATGGTATATGGAGATGATAATCTTAAAGTTCGTGAATACCTGCCCAGAATAATTATTTTAAGTACACTTCCCCAAACCGTACATGAATACGCAAACCTTTCAGTTGAAATTGCATACCTGCACCTCCGTCCTCGTTTCTATCAACATTCCAAAGCTAAGTGTTCAGTTAGTAGTTGCATTGATGGATTTACCCTTGTTAATATTTGTGTGCTCATAATATTTTTTTTATCTTATTTTGGCGAATTCGCTATGATGATGCCATTTTCATTTTCACCTCTATAGTGTTGCTGGGAATCCTTCCGCATCATAACTTTTCTTTTGATTTCACTATGTACTTTGTATTTTGTTTAAATATTGGCATGGTCTGCCCCCCCACAATAACTTCGTAGTAGGTGCAGTCTAGGTAAACGTATAAATAAATAAACTAAACGTTGTGTGTTGTGCAGTATTGATCTGGAGTTTGCTGTGTGTTTCTGTCGTCCTCTGGAAAACCCATCTCGGGTAAATTCACCATGTCTAACCTGCATCAGCTAGGTTGCACTCCTGTGTTTTTAATGACTTTTCCGTTCCTTTTTATTTGTGCAGATTTATTCGCATTATCTGTTTTTGTCATGTTTATTTGGGGGGGAGGTGGAGGTAGAGGAGGATTTTCCAGTGACGTGATTTTAGGACAACTTCTGTACGGGTGAACTTTTTTGTTCATGACTGAGTTATTAAACTTTCAAGGGGTTGGTGGCTGGTTTGAAGACAGCAACGTCAGAGGGCGTTTTGTTCAATTAAAGGATGTGTTCTGGAGATAAACTTCCATCTGCGTCCAAACTAATGTTTAAAATATAAAGTACGAAGTTGTGGGCTTTTGGCTATCTTGGATAATATAATATATCACATTTGACTATTTTGGGGCTATATAACCTGAAATTTCAAGGATTGGTCTTCAAATACCTGGCAACCTTGCGAATGCGTTCCTCCGTTTGGTGACTACTGCATGAAGCAGAGTGCAAGCGACATAAGGTTAGTTCGTTTTAGTATTGTTGATTTTATAAATTTCTAAAAAAATATACGCCTAAAAAGTTTTTACTTGTTGTTCATAACCACTTTGAATAAAAATTATTATTATTATTTTTTGCATGTGAGATAAATTATTATTTGACGACCTTTCTGATACTCCCGACCGGACGAGGGTTTTCAAACAGAAATACACGTGTGTCGAAATTTATGCGATTATGTCAATACCCTTTGGCCGTAACCGTGACTTCTTGAGGGGCTCTAGAGATCTAACGACATAGTCTCATTGAAGTGTAGAATTTTAGCAACCCAAGTAGCAGACTTCCTCGGCCCAGGCTTGGGCCAGACTGGCGCGAGCTAGAGCCAACTTGAGCTCAAGCCTGGCACAAGCTTGCACCAAACTGGCCCAACTATGAGCCGGGGAAGTGTGCTGCTAGGAACTCTTCCAAACTTTAGAACAAATGATCAAAAAAATATTTAGCTTAGGCGCTTCGAACAGATAGAATCTGCGCTAACGCACCATGATGCAGTGCTTTCTGTAGAATTTAGGACTTGATAAACAACTAGGTGAGAATACCTATTTAAATTTTTGCGTGCTTCACTATCAACCATAAAATGGGTAGCGAAAATCAAAACACGAAAGTATATCGAACCTTGCCTTTTAATATTTCTCAATGGATGTATTATACATCCATTGAGAAATATTAAAAGGCAAGGTTCGATATACGTTCGTGTTTTGATTTTCGCTACCCATTTTATGGTTGATAGGCTCCTCTTTCTCCTCTTTGTAGCTCTCGACCGCGGATTACATTTTTAAGCAGTTTCTCTCTGGCAGCTTTGCATGCCATCTATTGAACTGGCGAACCCGTCTACGTATAAGCTCTTGTGTGCATAAAGGCGTACCTATATGCCCACGCATACGGGACTTTTATGCATACAGATATTGCGTGCATAAATGTCGTCTGTACGTACGAGTTCCGTATGAACACAGCAAAATCTGTATTCATATAGGCCCTCTATGAATAGATGCCCGATACGCATACAGGGAAACCAGTTTAGATACAGGTTCGGTATGCCCTTAACATAATATGAATAAAACAGGCCGACTTGTATGAATACAGGTCGGCTAGTTCCTTACGATGGTCTTCTCATAGTATTCCGCTAATGAAACATGTTGAGTTAAAACAAAAAGAAATACTATCTGCTAGAAAAACTAAGCATTGCCCCGTGCCTCGGTTTCCAAATAAACTTCAATTACGAAAATGCACGCGCTAAATTATTTTGTAAGAATCGCGCCGCACGCTTCACAGCACTGTCAGGGGGATCGCTTGCAATGCAAAAGATAAGGTACAGGCGAAAACACTCGGTAGATATGTAGTGTTAATTATTTTCATGGTTTACTTCCTTCTGCGGTGATTAGCCTAATCGTAATATAGGTAATTTGCTGACGTCAACCTTCCAGTAGCATCACACAGCTATAGTAAGTCTTAGCTTATTCAAAAGGCAACCGTTAACGGTATTCTTTTAATGATACAAGCTTACCGTTAGCCAAGACATGATAACAGCAGTGCCCCAAAGACTACAACAATATGGTGGATGGGTAGTTGGAGGTACCCACAGAGCCCAGCGATCTACTGAAACCATTGAACGTCCCTAACGAATGCAAAATTACGTCCATGCAGTAGCATTAAAAGCAGAAAAGCGCCGATTGCGTACCGATTCTTGATTGCCGGGCGCTCTCAAATCTTTTTACCTCGCTTCATAAGACATTTACGATCCTCGCTCCCAGGCTTCTTTTAGAGACGCAAGCCTTGGCACGCGCGCGGCCGTTTGATGGTGCCAGTACGTGCGCGTCAATTATATCCAGTCGCTGAGCCTCATTTTCCAAACGGCACGCATGCTGGCTTCTCTTTGCACTCAACGTTTTAGTAGCAGCCACTCAAGCCATACATTAAGGCAGAATAGCATCCAGGTCCGCTCATTAATGTATCCTCCAAAACGAGCGAACTCACTGAGGAGGATTTAAGCGGATGTGGGTTAATTGGAAGCTTTGATGCCGATTCGGCACTGCTCGATGACTTTTCATAAAAAGACTTCAAAGATACTCTCCAGAACGAGGGGTACGAGTAGTAGTTCTTTGTTTTCAGTGAATAATGTCTCCAGTTTCATCCCACTTGCGCTGGATATAAAGCCACTGGCAAAATGAGAATGGCTGGGAGGTGCTTTAGTTGTTCCGCCTTTATCGCGAGCTATCTACCTTTGACAAAGCTTCCGCGTCTCGTGTCCCTTGAGCGCGCGCGCAGCAAAGCACGGCCACTGCCTGCTATGTACTGACAAAGCCTGGCAGATCGCCGCGAGAAGCGGCCGCCAAAGTGAAAAAGGTGGAGCGGCAGACAACGGATGAGAGGAGAGCCACGTGACTGGCGCCCCGCTGCGGCGAGACGCCGAAACACACTTCTCCCGAGCGAACAAGTGTGTTTCGGGTCCTCGCCGCTGCAAAAGCTGTGCGCTGACGTCCAGGTTCCCGGGAAATGGCTCTTTGAAGCTCTGTGCTACCAGATCCTCGCGCTTCAAATCTGCGACCGGTCACTCTATGGCTCCGTCGTCGAACTGTCAGACTTTGTGAGCATAGAGGGGGCTATGGCACGGCGCAAGGCATGAAACGCGTGCTGGAGGCCTGGCGCTCGAAATACACGGCCTGTTGTTCTCCTTCTGCGAGTGACTACAGTGTATTTTACGACTTCGCTTTCCAAGGCTTCGCATTCGGTTGTTGCCCGAGGACCCTAAGAGCCCGTCCGAGAAAAGATTGGATCCTTTTTATTAAGAATGCATCGTTTGCAAGTATTTCTCGTAGTAAAGTTACTGATCTCGTGAGATACGTGGTGTCTGCCTTGTCTACCGTCTTACCTTTTTTTCCGCCTCTGTCGCTGAGACTCGACGCACAAAATGAATCCCTTGCCCGGCTAAAAGCTATTCGACAATTTTGTTATCCTTGTTGCTTCTCGCGTTTTTTTTTTCGTTCTTTTTCGCCCTTTTTCTTTCTACATGTGAGTTCGGGAGATAATGGCCACAGAAGGCAAGAAATCCCACTTTCTCTTTCGAAATTAAAAAAAAAATCAATTTGCTGTCAAACCTGCTCCAATTCGGATTCCATCGAACCCACTTCACAAAATCGTCAATCAAAAAATTGCGCGGATGGTTTTCATTTCTATTTCTGTTCCGGTCTCATTCAAACTCGGTGCGTTGCGTATTTAACATGGCACCCATTTACGTTTCCCTTCATTTGCGGTTCTCTCAAACATTAATTATCCAGCGACTAGAACTTGGTTATCACCGACCGGCTGGGCAACAAAAACCTACATTATAAAGTTTTGGTTGGAGAGGTGGAACACACTCTGTCAGAAACATGCTACTGAGAGAAACTACAATGAGCGTCGACAGTATTTTTAGCGAAAGCAAAACTCTACTGATTAAATTTGAACTTGAGCCGACCCGTCTGTAAAAAAACACGCAGGATAATGAAATCTTTCAGACGGAAGATGAAATTTTGTAGCTATCGAAATTTGCATAAACCTCCAATTACATCGCTGCACTTTTTTTTATTGGATTGTAATTTTTTTTTGCTCAAAAGAAAATTTTAGACATAAATATACGCAAGAAAATAGGTGCTTAAATTAAATTTCGCCAAGTACTTTTCAGCTGACTGAAAACTAGTTGTGTTTTTGCTTTCATAAAAATTAGACGCAGCAACGCTTCGCTATTAACACCTAGTATGTAAAATACTCGGCAACTTTCTTGTGAAAAACAATTGTGTGCAAGGTTATTTCTCAAGATTGATAGACTTCCTTCTTGAAATCGCTCTTCATTTTTGCAAAAAATGAAACACACTATTTTTAGGGCGAGATAGAAAAACACAGCAAAATAGTGCTTTCCCATTAAAGACGAACCTGCCGCTTACAGAAAACCTCCCAGAATGGGAATAGACCGAACGCGGAGTAGTACAGCTATTCCATAACTTGAATGTAGCACGTCTCCAGTAATTATAAAACCCAGGCTTTGTTTATAACAAGCACATAAATATAAAATTAGAGTGCAGGTGTATTTCTACTTATGGATCAAACCGTCGTATGCAGAATTGTATTTTATAGGAAACTCAGCGGACGCTAACTCCAGTCTAAGCCTTTCAGCCAAACGGCGTCTTGTCTGGCGTACCCAAGTCCTCCTTTTGGGCATTACTTGCTTTGTTTCTTAAGCTTTTGCAAGGCGTCTCGAACTGTCTCATAGTTCTCTCTCGTGCCTCGTCTTCGTGTATGTTTGTTTTTTTCTTTTTTTTTCACGCTTGCGTTGGGTGGCCGGCAGATCTCAAGACGCAGGTGTCTGACAGCCGAGCCGCCGTCAATGGTATCAGAGGTCGCTGTGGAACGCTTCACTACGAAATTGGAACTGGGCTGCAGTAAAAGTGCCAGCCTGAATAAAAAATCACAAGAACTTAAAGGAGACGGAAAGCATAAATCTCAGCATTTCTTCTGATGTGGGTTAAGCACAGGGTATTCCGCAACCGACAAAAGTCTTTGAAGCAGGCTGTACAATAATTGATCATAATAAAAAGGTGCAAGAGAGCTAGACAAAAATAACGATAATAATCCCTGGAGAAAAAGAACGAGGAAACAAATTCACAATTTTTCAAACACAGCTAGGTGACTTGTGCGCGACTCAAAATAAACGCCTGGTCCTAGTATCGAACGGCCTCTCCATCTCCAGTGCAGCGATCTTACCAACTGAGTAAACCAGGAGTTGGACGTCCCTAGAGCAAACGGTTTTTAACAACGGCCACCACTCTAACACAAACAAGGATGGACGGCCTACATTTTTTTAAAGTTTTGATAATAATGCAAAGGTACAAGCGAGCTGGGGAAGAATGGCAATATTAAGCCCTGGAGAAAGAGAGCAAGGGGACAAAGGACAGACAACAAAATCTACAAACACAACCACGTGGCTGGTGCGCTACTGAAGTAATCCACTTGGTCCTAGTATGCAACCAGAGATGTATTCATTTTCAGTGGAGTGCTCTACTAACTGAGCCAACCAGGAGTAAGACGTTAGTATCTAGAGCAAACGGGTTTGAACAGCTGCCACCAGTCTAACACCAACAAGGATGAATCTCCAAATGCACCTAGCTGTCTTTAGAAATTTGCGCTTGTCCTTTGTCCCCCTTATTCCCTGTCTACAGGAATTATTATGGTTGCAGAAGAAAGTAAAATATTTAAATAATTAATAGAATTATAATTTCAATAACCCAGATTTTGCAATGAATACTTAAATCGGACCTTCCGAGTAAAGAAAATATATCACCAAACATATTTTTTATAGCTTCCCAGATCTAGTCCTCAGTTATCTTTACAGTATTTACTTTTTACTTAAGGCAAACAATATTTAGGAAAATAGAGACTTATATTATGTTAATGAGCACAAGGTATGCTCCTGAGAGAAAAACAAATCGGTAAGCTTGTCCCTCTTTTATATTGTCCAGGATAGCAAAAGACCGGCAAGCGTAAAATTTGAAAAAAAGATATCTAATCGGCGAACTTCTGCCAAAAATAATAGAAAGAACGATAGTCGAGAAAGCAGCAGCGAGTTTCGAGGCCTCGGCGTGACAGCTGACTAGCGTGAGGGTGCGAAAGTGAGTCGGCGAGGCCACGCTGGGTTCCTTATCAACTACACTCGGTATTTCCAACATTCGGCTTAGAATGTTCGAGCATTGAATACTCGGGAAACTGACTTGGCATGGTCATGTCGGTCTGCTTATGTATTAATCTCGGTATCTCACACATTCGGGATAAGAGTAAACGCAAATCTTCTACAAGCAGGGAGTAGCTTGCCGGACATGCGCGCGTTAAGATGGCGTCCTAGATTACCAGTGGGAACTCAAAGAGATGTGATTTGAACCTCTCGCCCGCCAGTTCAACGCGACACCAAAGAGAACTAAAACGAGAGAGAATGACTGCCTCCGAGTCCACAGACGCACACACTCACGTATGTACTGGCAGCGACAGTGCGAGGGAAATAGAGGCAGGGAGGCATACCGAGTTGTATGACTAAGGCTTATTTGCATTATTTCAGAGCGCGTTCATTTTCGTTCTTAAGAATTTCACTGGAACATTTTCTGAGTGAAATTTTGATCACATTTCCCCGACCAGTGCGCGCTGGCCGGGGAAATGTGATCTAGAACGTGTAGAGAGCGAGTTTTTGTCAAAACCTGACTAATCTACTTCCGCTTTATCTTACACGAGCCTTACGCCTTCTTTATAAAATCATACCGCCCGCCTTACACTTTTTAAAAAACAAAAATTCAAACTCAGATATAAATTCTTTATCTGATCTCGGAAAGGAGAAGCGAAAACAAAAAAAAATACTCAATGTTGCTTCACCAGCCTCTGCCCCAGTTCAGCAGCAGAGTGCATACTCACATACACGCAAAATATCTCTAACATTACTAATATAATTACAAACAAGCAAAATATCAGTATCAAAGATAGCAAAGAGAAAATAAGCTAAATCGCACAATCATCATGGTCCTACCATGCAGAGACATAATTAGGAGAACCCGTAACAAAAACTGAACGTGCCTCTTTTCCGAGTCCAACTCGAAATGTTCATACCCAATTCACTTCCCCAATTTAAAGAACGCGGTAGTACAGATTGGCATAATTTGTCCGGGATTGCGGTACTGGCCATATATCCGTACAGTGAGTATTGTACATCTTTTCCCTGAACTCAAAGTGGGAGATACATGGAAATAAATGGTGATGACATAACGACTTATTATATAAGGGGAAAGTTTTTAATTAGAGTAATTGGTGACTTCCACAGTATTGAATTTTCGGACAATGGTTTCTTTCAACCATCACGGGTAGCTTGGTATATTATACGAATCACTAAATTTTGGAGAATATGTATTTGTTTGATATTTGTCAAAGTAGTATTTCCCCATCTAAGAAATAATAGTTATAATGATTGTAAAAATAGAGTTTTGAACGCGTATTTTAGTGGAGCTGGGAATCATGTGACGATATCTGTATATTCTAGCAACAGGATTCGAGTGTTTGCTACACGTATATTGGACCATTTCGTACCAAACCATGTTTTGATTAAAATGGCCACTTGCACTTTCACGCTCTCAACATGGCCCCGGGAAGTTCTTAAAATCAGCCCGCGTTCAAAGGCCACGGTTCCCTACGTCATTGGCAGAGACCTCTTTTTTATTTTACTGTTTTTTATCCTCGGTGTAGCTGACCTGCACAATTTGTCCAAAACCACAAAGCAGATGACCACAGTGGCGACTTGTGCACCAAGCGGACGAATAACGACTGTGCTACATGCTTTCGAGAGACGAAATAAAAACTCGCCCGACCCAGTGGCGTAGTTCATAAATAGTTGGGTGATTCGTCACGACCTTATGTCGTACGAGGTGGCTCATGTATTTAATGTATATATTTATGGGCAATATTTGCTTGTGTGATTGGTTTCGTTATGCATTATTATCGTCTATGGCCGCATTCTCAATAGTCGAGGAGAACTTATTAAATTCACGAGGCCCGCCACGTCCGAGCTGCTTTTTTTTCAATAGTCAGAAAATAAACATTATTTAGAAACAATGCACGTATATACGTAAGAGCTTGTCAATTTGATTTACATATAAAATCACAATTAAGTCAAATTAATATTACGTTTTAATATTTTTATTTCTCTCCCTGGTTTCTTTGTGGCCGTCTACTTGAATAATATAGCTGCTGCTTCGTTATTTCCAAATCCTCAAGAGACAAAGCAGTGCTATGAAAACAAACTAGCCATCTCGCTCGCTTGCTGAAAGTCTGAACATATGTTTAGACCGTCATATAAAGTCGACCATGTGACATTGAGCATGGCGTTTCACGTGCTCACCTCATCTTGGCTCGATGGTCAGCGTGACTTTCAATTCGCTTAACTTGCCAATTCTTTACCCAGGGACGTTGAAATGAAGCCTTGAAAACAAATGTTTAGAGAAAAATGCGCGAATATACACTACATTTGTATCTCCTTTGTTGCGTTTTTGCATGAACCTGCCAATTGTATAACGCTTTAAAGATAATGAATGAAACATTAGGCCATTCTTAGGCGGATCCTTAACAAACACGCGTGTATAATGGTTTCATAAGTATGAGCAGTTTTGTTCAGTCAAACAATACACTGATTATTCCTTTGAAAAACACCTCTGGCACACATTCACATATTGTTTTGAATCGCAATAAATATACCTCAAAAGGTTAAGCTTATATGTTCGTGTTTTGTTTTGTTTGTGTGTGTGTGTGTGTTCTTGAGCCATAAAATGGTTGTTCTGAGGAGGCACAATATCCACCTTCCGGAGTTCTTGTTTATTAGTATCTGGGAAATAATTTTATGAACCAAAGTGTTCTAGTCGTCCTGTCTGGTAGACATCACCAATTCTTTTTTTTTTGTCTTATTCAATGGGTTTTATTTCTCAAGCAGCGACGAGGTGAGAATTTGTAGGAATTCAGTTGCACGTAAGTGAAAATAAAATCAAAGTTGATCTGTATTCTATATCGAACGGCGTGTTCTGTATATAACATATGAATACCTGTTTAACATTACTCGTAGAATATATTTTCTTTGTATCGCTGCCACATATCTACCTGCCGCGATTCGCACAAAGTGATCCGAGACTTTACATAAAATACTATATATATTTCCACAAAAGCACTTCTACAGTAAGGAGAGCATACTATGATATATATTTTTCAGGGCGCACAGCACAGAAACGACATTGAAATTCGCGTCAGGGCTTGCAAAGTGATCCCATGCAACATTCGAAATCCTGAAATACGAGCCGCCAAGATTAATGTGCGGCTGCGATATTTCTGGATCGGGATTTCTACTGCGGGGGTAGATTTGTGAAACGCCGCAAACTTTGTTGTGTTACTTCGCTATGTCAACGCGAGAACTGAGATATCTTTGTAGATTCATACCGAAGTGACTTCAACTAACTTTATGTAATTTCCTGGAGATATTAGTAAACTGCTCACATAACAATAACTTCCCTCACATGTTGTGTAAAGGAGTATCATATCTGTATTTAAGTCCATGTCCTAAACGCATCCTCTTGGCGGTCTTGTTTGTGATTTAATCGTGCCTTTATAATTGTAGTAAAGGGCACGCACAGTTTGTCTGTTACCATTCGTCGTCTGCTCAACGCAAGTTGACTAGCACGTAGCCCGCGGATATGCACCCTTGCTCTTGTGATAAGAGAACCGTGGTCGGTGGAACAGCCTAAAATAAAGGGCACTCATCGCTTGGCTGGGGCCAAGGTATAGACGTCTCGCTTCCGTTAGTCCTTCCCGAAACGCGACATGGTGTCAGAAGTGGGATAATATTCGTGCCTCCGCCGTCGTCAACACACCCTTACCTTGGCCGCCAAAGGGGCAGCCAGGCCTGCCTGGCGACGAATAAAGTTTTTCGTCCCAGCCGGACTTTTTCCCGTACAGCCTCCACCTACTTCGACAAGACGCCAGAATGGCCTGTCTGGTCGAAGGACTTCGGCGATTGCAGGTTCACCTCAGGACTGATCGAGTGAACAGAAGAAGGTAAAGTACAGATTCTGCTATATACAATGCAACAACAAGCGCGCAAGGTTTTTCAGACCTTCAATCTGTCTCAAAAAAAGACAGAAAAGTACACCCTTGTAAAAAGTATGAAGACCACTTCGTCGCAGCCCAAAACTTGGTGTATGAAAGCGCTTGCCTGCACTTTCGCTACCAGCAGCCCGGGGAGACGGTAGACCAGTTCGTCACATGCACATGTTGGCGAACCGGTGCGACTGTGGGGACGTGATGGGACGCATACTTCGCGACCGTTTCGTGTTGGGTCTGCGAGACGCGAAGTTGTCCGAGACTCTGCAGATGGACGCCACGTTGACACTGCAGCAAGCGCCCTTGTGTAGGCAAGTCTGAAAAAGACGCTGTAATGGCAGCAGAAGGAGCTTCATTACAGCTCTGCAAAACAGTTCAAGACCGCACCATCGAGCGCAAAGGTGGGCGCTGTTCGCCAAGAGACCGCACCATCGAGCGCAAAGTTGGGCGTCAACTGTAAAACAGTAAACGCGGTGGACATATCGGCAAGAAAGCTGCGGTTTGTTCAACGTGCGGAAGAGGTTCGCATACCCGGTCGCCATGCCCAGCAAGAGGGCAGCGCACCGCAAGTGCGGGAATCGAGGATAATTCACAGTCATCTGTTCATCCAAACAAGCAAGTCCCTCCAACGTAAGTGGAAAACAATCCGGAAACACGGACTGCTAAGCGCATGAAGTTTGGCGGTACCTTTGTATTCACTAGCAATAAAGCTCGCATGATATACAAGTGTCAATAAATGATATAGTCTTATATGCCAAAGTTGACTCAGGACCCAACGTGACAGTGGATTAAGCGTCATTCCCAGGCTTCCCGAATCACCTAGAGCATGCTGATGTCCTCCTAAAAGGGCCTGGCAATAACAAATTGCAAGTGTGGGGAACGCTCGTCGGCAACATTACGTGGAAGCGTAACTTTACGCTCAGTCGGCAGCAGCAGCAGCGCATTCGGCGCGTCATCTAGAAGTGTGTTTCGCCTTTTGTAGATGGGCCCGACAACAACCGCAATCATATCTACGTGGGAGCAGTGACTTTCCTGGTCATCATCGGCAAGAGGATCGCCTCTGGTGGGGAACAACCACCAGGCCACGTGGTATTAACATCAAGACCAGCGCCTACATAAGAAGCTACAACGCGATCATCAAGCCTCACTCGGCAGCAGCAGCAGCCCATTCGCCGCGTCATCTAAAAGTGTGTTTCGCCTTTTCTAGGTGAGTTATGGTTTCATAACCTTTATCACCTGTATGTTTGCAGTGTGCTGCTGCTTCCTATACAATGTGCTTTTTTATATATTTGTAATTTCCTACGCTCAAAGTATGGCCAAGGAAAAAATGTCAAAATCATAAAGGCTCAAGAAGATTTCAAACGGGAAATGAGAACGGAATCACGAGCACTCAAAACCACTGTTGACGGCTGCAAAAGTGCTACAGATGACTTTTGAACGACACTTGAAAATATAAAACACCTAACCAAAGACGTTAGCCATCTCCGAGAAGTTTGTGATGACCTTCAAATGAAAACAAGTGTCTAAAGGAACAGATCCACAAAACGCAAACCGATGACTAGTACACCGAGCAGTACAGTGGAACGAATAAAGCGCAAATAAAGTGTATCCCAAAGGAAAAAGGGCACATATTCTATTGACATCGCTGAAAGCATTAGAGCCCTCGTGAAAGTTCCGTTCTAAGATTCGGGCATCGAGATCTGTCACGCTGTTCTTGCTCGTGGAAACGAAAGTGAAAGCGTGATCGTTCGTTTCCTTGCACGAAAAGAAAACGCAACAAATTTCTTGCGGTGTCCCGCAAGACAAGGTTAACCACCAGAATGATTGGGCTATCGAACCCTGAAATCAGGCCGATCTTCGTAAACAAACACTTATCGCAAGCCAAAAAAAAAAAACTGCTGGGCCCAGTTAACGTGAAGAAAAGAAAAAAAAACTCTGGAAACACGCTTGGGCAAAAAACGGCAAGGTGTTCGCAAGGCAGACGGATGAATAAGAGGTATTGTTTATTTCCTGCAAACAAGGTATCTCAAAGATAAACTAAGCTGCAATGAGTGATGACAGTGTAGGAGGGGGAGGGATTGCTGATACGTCACTTTATTTGATGTTGCTGCGTTTAATGATTTTAGTTGCGAAATGACTAACATATGTTTAATTTATTTATTTGAATGCTAGAAGTTTACGCGATAAAGTTGATGAAGTTAAGTGTTTGTTAATACCTTTGAAATAAAATTTGATGTTTTAGCATTTACCGAAACTTGGTGTCGTAACAGTGATGTTTAAATGGATGGGTATCGCTGTGAATGCGTAAATCGAACCAAGAAAACTATTGGCGGTGTTGCATAATCACAGCGTTATCTGTATCAAACCCCGATAATTAATGTATCACTATAAACTTTTTAGAGATTCTTATTCTTTTATATCGCCCTCCTGATGAAAATAGATGTACATTTTTAAAATTCGTTGGTTCTGTTCATCAATATGCAAGCACACTTAATCCCAAAATTATCCTCGTTGGCGACATAAACATTGGCCTGCTAGTAGAAAATACACAGCACATAAAATTCCTAACTCTAATCCAGTCTTTTACATGCTACTATAGAATTCACATTCTCACCCGTGTAATATATACTTATTCTGCATTATTAGATCCATACGTAACCAACTTTCACTCGGACGATATACTATCTGGAGTAATAACCGGGAGAATAAGTATTCATAAGCCCACTTTTTGTATTTTTCTTAAAATAAATAAGGGTAATAATAGACCGGTTTCACGAATGTACCGTTACATATCAGAGAAAGTGGTGGGTACATTTTATGCCTCATTGCTATAACACAACTGGGAAAATGTATTGTATGAAAAGAACCCCGAAATATCTTATGACGTATTTTGGAAAACCCTAAAGCACTATTATCAGGCCTAATTTTCCTTGTGATTAAAAAGAGTAAATACAAAAATTAGAAAGCCCTGGATCACGCAAGGAATTTTCCATAGGATAGGAAGAAAAAAATTATTGTTCATTTGTTCGAACTCGAAACACTACCATTTTTTTAGTAATTAAAAAAAAAATACAAATCGCTTGAACTCGAATATTCAAAAATCAAAAGAGAGTTCTCTTCAGCGCAAGGTCACAAACATACAGAATTACCCGAAAATGATATGGTAGTCGGTTAATGAGATCATTTGATTTAAGCCTCGGCCTAACTACCTCCCTGATTTAAAAATAGATGGTGAAACGTTATCAGGTCCTCAACTAGCGACAAGATTTAATTCAAGATTTCTAGTGGCTGGTGAATTCCCTCTACAAGCGAGCCTGGTGATCATAAAAAATTTCTAAGAAATACCCTTCAAGTTTAATCGTTCGATATCTTGTCACTCTAGGTAAAAGAATAATGCTAATAATGTCTCTAAAAATAATACAGCCTGTGGTTTCGAGGACCTTAAAATAGTGCCCATTAAATTTGTATCTTACATTATTTCACTTCCCTTTACCCATATAGGCAATTCTATCTTTTAAAGTGTTATATTTCATAATCAACTAAACATAGCGAAAGTTTCAACAATCAGTAAAAGCGGCTCCAAACATGACCAGGGTAACTACAGGCCCATATCACTGTTGCCTCTGCTCTCGAAATAATTGAAAACATAATTAACGAACGCTTTCAGAAATTATTTTTGCAAATACAATGTCATTTTTAAACAACAATACAACTTTCAGACGGGTAAAACAACTCAATTAGCACTTTTCAGTATTAAAGATAAAATAATACTTAACACATAAAATCATCTCTTCACAATTGGTTTGTTTATCAGTTTCTATAAAGCCTTTGACTCTATAAAACACAACATCCTTGTTTCAAAGCTTGAGGCATATGGCATACGAGGAACCGTTCACAAACATATTACTAATTACCTTGTATCTCGTACCTAGCCAAAAATATTTTATATATAAGAAATTGCTTTGTCCAATAAACACGATATGATCACATAAGATATTATAAGAGCATACAAGAACCATATAAGAACATATAAGAACAATATACGATTATATAAGAAGTTACAAGAAACTTATTATCAGTTTCTTATTACTTCTTATATAATCGTATATTGTTATTTTATGTTATTATATGGTTCTTGTATGCTCTTATAATATCTTATTTGATCATATGCGTTTGTTAGACGAAGGCCTTTCTTATACATATAAGATTTTGTACTAGGTGCGGTCTATAATAACGCAAGTTCACCTCTAGGATTAATAACATATGGCGTTCCACAAGGCTCGATGTTGGGGACCTTGCATGTTTCTGATTTATATTAATGATATACCTAATGCACCACTTACCGAAGACAATATTATACGCTGATGATATAAATGATTTTTTTTCCTGGAACCAACCTTACGGAGGTATAGTTTACAGTCAACAAATATTTATTCGAACTTTCATCTTGGCTAA
This sequence comes from Ixodes ricinus, assembly GCA_037355805.1. Classification (NCBI taxonomy): domain Eukaryota; kingdom Metazoa; phylum Arthropoda; class Arachnida; order Ixodida; family Ixodidae; genus Ixodes; species Ixodes ricinus. The sequence goes on from JAZHYW010004588.1 coordinate 78,555, forward strand.
TTCCAAATGGTTTGTCGCTAAAAAACAAAGCAAAAAAAGACAAAATATAGAATCATTTTCCCATGTGAACCGGGCCCTCAATACAAATATTAAACTAAAATTCAAAAATACTAAAACGGAACGCGTAGATGATCACATATTTATTTGAGTCTGGTTTAATAAACATTTGAATGGACTATCCACGTAAACAATATACGAATCGATATCTTGAAATCAGTTAGCTTGATTTCTTTTACTAAATATCCTCTACAGGAATGGCTAAAGTAATACCAGACATATTATGCATTAATATATAGCAACATCTACAAGAGCTTCCTTGTCTGGGGTCAAACGACGAAGACACATATCACAAATCTAAACATGCTGCAGAAAAAGCCTGTTCGCTTCATAGATAACTGAATATGCCGCACACACCACTCTGCTTTTCGAAAAATATAGAATGATGAAATTTGATAAACTATACATTTATAGACTCGCACTTTACGTTTTCCACGACCATAGACTTCAAGAACTAACCTATCCACCAGTCAGCACCAGACCCGACCACCATTTTAACAATCGTAATGAAAACTATGTACTTCCAGAAATTAGGACTAACATGGGCTCACATGCCCTTGCATATCAAGTTCCAAGGTTTCTTAACACATACAGTCATCTAGATACACTCATATGCATTTGGTATCTCGCTAAACAAATACAAGATAATATTCAAAAAAAAAGAAACTTTGATGCCAGCCACAGACAACTGAAATAGAATAAATGTTTTTTTTATTATTATTTGCTTTTAGCAGTGCTTGACGCTATTGCGGTGTTTATTCTTACATGTTTCGATTTTTTGTTCTGTTGTTGAAGAATTCCTAAATTCAGTCTTGGGTAAGTTACTTTTAAAAATTATTCGTTACAGTTACAGTTACTTTCAGAAAAAGTAGCGAAGTTACCGTTACAGTTACCGCAACAAACGAGTAACTTGTAACAGTTACAGTTAATTTTAGAAAAGTAAGGACGTCACTTTTCAGTTACGTTTCTATAACAAAAATTTAGGAAAACAACAAAAAACGCCCCCCACCAAGTTTTTGCATAAAATTAGAAAGTAAGGGTTTTACTTCATATTGTAACTTAGCAGCCGTTGCTTCTCCAAATTAGTTTCTGAAAGTTTCCCTCGTTTGATGGCGAACACGTCCCTGCCCTTGCTGAACAGGCGCTCAACAGGCCCGCTGAATGGAATTACCGTGTTGTGCTGCAGGAACAGGTTTCTGATTGCCGGGTAGGCGTTGAGGCATCAGAGTGCCGTTTCCTCCGAAGTTTCATTTACCCACCGTTGCGCCTCACTGGTAGACATAACGTTGGGGCGTAGTTGACAAAAAAAAAAAAAAGAATCGTCGTCATCGTCGTTGGTTTACTTTTTTATCAATGTTTGTTCTGCGCTGGCAGCGGCGCTTTCTCTTTTTACATTCGTCGCCCTCTTCTTTGTTTTCATCAACATTCCCCTCCTTGGTAGCACTAGCACATTGCTGGCTCGTTGACGGTTGCGCTAGGTTCATGGAGTCCTTGGACATATTTCAGTTCGTACCCGGCAAGCCAGAAACAAACCCCGCGCAAGCAGCAGTACAATTTTGACTTGACCGTTGACACCACGCCGGAGTAGTGGCGCAAATCAAAACACGAAACATGCGCAGTGTCCTCCGCGTGTATTGCTGTTTAACGGCTGATTCACCCGATTAAAAATGGTTTGCGCAGAAAACAGAAAAACAGCAACATAGATAGTGTTTCTAAGATACTAGGATGTAAGTGTTCAGTCGCAAAGTACAAGCACATGCGTAAAGGTGACTAGATTTTTTTTCCGTCAAATCTACACGTGGCTATATTCAGGTCGTGACTATCGAGAAAGAACGTATTCAAAAGTTTGTGCAAGGCAAACTTGACGCTCGAAATTTCGGAACAGACAATTTGGAAAGTGCAAGGAATACCTACATTGTGCCCGTTCAATGATATATTATTCATAAAAAAAGTGGATAGTAACGACAAAAGTAACGTTGTTACGTTCATCGTTACCTCAAAAAAGTAATAGAACTACAGTTACAAGTTACATTTTTAAAAAAATAACTCGTTACAGTTTCAAGTTACCGAAAAAGTAACGAAGTTACAGTAACGCGTTACGACCCAAAACTTCCTAAATGTATCTTATTCTGCTCGCCTGTCGTGAGAGTTTATATAAACTATTGTGTTATTTTATTTACTTAGTGGCACCGAGGCCTCGTCAAACCAACCGGTCTTTTGTCTTGGTGCCGCAGACATTATGTAATGTCTAAGCAAGCTGAAAAACAAAACGTTTTCGTCGCTAAATCGATTACTTCTGTCCCATTGGGCTTACCGGCTATGAAGCGTTAGGAATCGTCAAGTTCGTCGACCAGGTGTTGGATTACCGTGTGGCCAAAACCCGCTTTCCTCGCCGTTCAACGTTCTCGGGACAATCAAAGGCGAGTGCTGCATTCGCCTCATACCAGAGGGCGTGCTTATGACATTCACACTGCCCGTCAAATTCCTACCCTTTGCGAGTCGGGCTGAAAACAAATGGCTGCGGAAACCACTATTGTTGATTGTGTAGGAATTTCGATAGCATTCGTCATGTTTACCTGTTTTTGCTTCGAGGCCAGGACGACGTCAAGAACGGCGTCAAGTACGACGTCGAGGACGATGCGCTAGAGGACGACGTTAAGAACGATGCCTAGGACGACCTCGAGAAAGACGTCTTCGACAACGTCCAGGACGACTTCCTAGAGTACGACGTCAAAGACGACCTCAAGAACAAGGGCCGCCTCAAGGACGACTTTTAAGATTACCTCTGGGACAATCTCAGGGACGGTGTCTAGGAGGACGTCGAGGACATGAAAGCTAAATCAACTTTGCGGCGTCGATACGTTCTTGATGAATAAATGTTTTTAAGGTCGTAACGTGTTTTCCCGCCAAATTTAGAGGGGAAATTGAATCGGTGCATAGGTCACGTGACATCAATTTTCCCGCTAAACTTAGCCGGGAGCCTGAATTTGTCTATAGGTCCCGTAACGTCAGGTCACGTGACGTAAATTTTTTCTGCTAAATTTAGCCGAGAACCTAGATTTTCTGTAGGTCCAGTGAAGTCAGGACACGTGACAAGAATTTTCCCGCACAAATTGAGCGGGAAAACTGAATTGGTGCGTAGGTCACGTGACGTCAATCTTTCTGCTAAATCTTGCGGGAAACTGAATTGGTGCCTAGGTCACGTAACTTTAATTTTCCCGTTAAATTTAGCAGGGAAACTAAATTGGTGCATAGGTCATGTGACATTAATTTTCCCGCGAACTTTAGCAGGGAAACTGAATTGGTGCACCGGTCACGTGACATCAATTTTTCCACTAAATTTAGCGTAGAAACCTAGGTTTCTACGCTGGTAGACATAACCTTTCCAGCCTCCTGATGCGCAGTAGCTACTGCGCATCAGGAGGCTGGAAAGGTCTAACGAAATCGGGGAGGGGGAGAGGGTGGCTAAAATACTATCGCAATAAAAAGAATTGGACAGCACGGAAACGAATGGGGTGATTCGAAAAGTCGAAGGCCCGACTGAGTTGTGGGCTGTAGTGCCTGTCTTGAGCCGTCTGGTGAAGTGCGCATTTGCGCTGACTTAGCTCAACTAAACAAAAACGTTCGCCCATAGCGTTTTGCACTTCCGACGGTTGACGACACCCTTGTGGCGCTCAGCGTTGCAGCGGTATTATTGAAACTTGACGCGAACTCGGGATTCCATCAAGGAAAGTTTGCGAAAGAACGCCAGAGATAACCGCGTTCATCACGCCATACGGGCTTTACTGTTTCGAACGTCTGCCGTTTGGAATAACACGGCTCTTAAGTATTTCCAAAAATCGAATGTGTGAAATTCTTAAGAGAATGCCGGGTGTAGCAAAGCTAAAGGACGACATGCTAATTTCTGGCTTCAAGCAGCAAGAGCAGAATGAGCGTATGTTTCGCACCTTCAAACGCGTGACCAAAACCAGCGTAACCTTGAACAAAAAAAAACAAAAAAAAGCCAATTCAGTTTGGAATAGCTTCCCTTTTTTGGCTGCGTAGATGGTAAAGGGGTCATTCCCTCTCAAACGTCGAAGTCGTTGCGCACGACCATTTCCAATTTTAAAAACAAACATTCATGGCTTTTTGCCCCAAGGTCCTTCCCTTTTTCATAAAATATTTTTGCTGAATTTCTTTTTTATGGCGTGAGCGTGGTTTTTACTTCTAAAATGGGCGTAAAACTATAGGCATCAATCAATAATTGAGTAAAAATCAAATTTTCTTCAAAACACTTTGCAATTTGTGGAATGAAATTCTAACGGATTTTAGCTTGCTATGGTCTGATGATTATGCAATTTTTATGCTTAAATTTAAAAAAAGAAAATTCACCAAATTGCACAAAAGGTAGCATCTTTCTTGATTTTTTTCTAAATTTAATTATCGCTTTGCGCCTAGAAGTTTGAACAGTTTTTGTTGGAAGCCCTGTAAGTGTAATACAAAAAAAAATGCTTGAAGCTGCACAACAAAATACGTCGGCAGACAAAAAATTTCTAAATTGTAAAAAAGTTCGTGGTTGCTGCCTATTCGCGACTCCAGCAAAACGTTCGACACCTAGCGGAAAACAGTGAGACTGGTCCGGACAACAGGTCCGTTCGCGATTTCGGCTCGTCTAATCTGGCTTCCGTGTTTGCATGTTGTCGGTGGATTGCGCGACAGAACAGTTCTACCGGTGTCAGAATAGTGACGTAGTATCGTCTTGAGACCCAGGTTGCTCTGCACGCGACCAATGGAACCGCGTGAGCTAGACAGTTGTGCGTTCCTCGACGTTCGTCAGCACAGTGGAAGGACAGTGTGGCTAGTCCTTCCTCGTTCACCGCACAGACACGCCAAGCCCTGGACAGCTCGACTATACCGCCAACTACATCGCCGGAGGTTCGAAACGATGGAGCATAGAGGCGGGGCGAAGCCACTTGGAGCTGCCAGTTCCCGCTCGCTGATGCCCCAGCGTTGTGCGTTGAGCTGGCACATGGCACGGCACGACCTGTCATTCGACCGTCAGTGTTTGGCCGAATAGTGCGCCGAATCCCCATAGGTCGCTGGCGTCGCGTTTACAGCCGTTCGTACTACACTGAGATGGTCCAAACAAAGTACGAAACATAACGGCGATATAAGAATGCGTTTAATTGTCTTTTATTTCTGAACGTTTAACCAAAATGAGTTTTGTCTAAACCGGGAAAAAATATTGAAGTTGTGCTCCCGCGTTGCAACCTGGCATTGTTTCTTAGCGCCTCTTCACCGCACAACACGCCACCTGACACCTGACGCGAAAGCTAGCAAGCTTTGCGCGCACGCAAGACAATTTCTGGTCGGGAATGCAAATTCCGCAGAAAGTTCTGCGAATGAGAACTCTTGACTCGCAAGTGCGTTGCGTATACAGTCACTGTTTGCAGCTAAAGATGCGCCGCGGTCTGCCACAGCCGCTTACGCTCGTCCGTCGTTTCGGCTGCAATGAAAACAACGGTGGTTATCGTGTGGTTATTGTCCTTGCCGCCACTGCATAGCAGGCTCGTTGCGCCCTTTGTAGCCGATGTCAGCTCCCTCGTTCGAAACTTTATGCCTAATCGGCGTCAGCATTTCCTGACAGGGACGTCTCTTCAGGAGACGTGATGACGAAAAAGCGAGATCCCTACTTTACTCCGTTTCCCCTTACCATGGACTGCAGTGGACGCTACGAACAATCCAAGTCAATCCAGCGTTGTGCACGTATAACATTCCCTGCGTTCCGCGCGTCGCTACTCCCCTTTCGAAGGTCACGTGATACTAACGCGGCAATGGATTGGATACAGTGCCGCGTAGCGTCCGCTGCGGTCCATCGTAAGGTGAAATGGTTTTGAAAGGAAAGGACCGACTGTTAGAAAAAGCAGAGAAGCGAGCGACATTGTTTCGAATGACTTCTACAACTGACTAGTGCGATCGGGGGTCTGTTTAAGAAAGAAGTTTATTCTTTTGTCAGAGTAAGGTGCTATAGCGATAGATGAAGCAGGTCAGTCGGCAAAGTCAAATCATTCTGCGGTTCGTGCGGTTGCCGATGAGTGTAAGTAGGACATTCCTATTAATGAATTTTCTAAGGTAGAATGGTATTTGTCTCGTGTTTACTCACCATAATGTTTCCCCGGCTTTGATCAGTTGCAAGGATTACGGCATTTCCGCTGAGTGGAATTTTTTCGCTACACCCCACGGAAAGAGTGCTTGTGACGGAGTAGGGAAGTAGTGAAGCGTTTGGCTGCAAGGGCCACTCTTCAAAGTTTCTTTCAGAAAAAAATTATGACGTCCTATCAGCTGTTCACCTGGGCTAGAAATAACACTCTAGGTATTGCGATTCTCTGGGTTCCAAAACATATGGTTGACGAAAAACAAACCCGACTAACCACATGATTCAGCTCAACGGTCCCCGTCCAAAGGGACACGGAGTTTTCATCACTTCAAGCCAACATCGCCTTCAACGCTACGGGCTGTGCTGGATTCACGTCCTATTCAGAGACACAGAAATTTGCAGTTTTAGTTCGATTTTAAGCTTCTTGTCCCAATCCAAAATTTCACCAATGAAAACCACATCAGCAAAGGAAAAACCAAAGGGGAGTGAACCTTCGACTGCCTCATGACCAAGAACATGGTGCTGCTGCGATCTGTTCAACACGATATAGTTATTAGTTAAGGTCGTTTTCATATCGCCTACTCATGAGGCTTTTATGCTGCTGCTACCGTGTGTCCTGACACTGACAAGAGGGACGAATTGCGCTGGAAACAACTGACCTGTTGGTGAATATGCTGCCCCGGTAGCGCTAAAAAACACAGTAGATATGACAAGCCGTGCCAGATTACGAGAGGACTCCGCTCCAGACGAATGTTGCAATTGCAGCGTTTGGAAAGCCCCTGAAGCAGAGGCATGCCTTTTTGCATGAATATCCATACGAACACACAATTTTTCTGCGTCTACCTACGGTAGACACTCCTCTCAAGAAAAACAATCGTGCGTTTCGTCCGGCTACAATGTTGACGGTGGCGTACTTTGCAACGAAGAGGTGCTAAGAAACCAGTCCGGGTTGCGACGCGGAAGCTCAGCGTCAATATTTTTTTCTCGTTTTAGACAAAAATTATATTAATTAAATTTTCAGAAATGAAAGGCAATAAACTCTTCTTCGAAAGTCGTTACTTTCACGCTTTTGCTTCGAACACCTCATGGTAGAATAAACGGCTGTTTAGGCAGTAAAACAGACATTTTCATAACCTTCGAATTTTTTCTGCGGAGTATTTGGTTGTACGTCTTCAAACACTTTTCATTTGTAACACATCTACAGGGCTTCCAACAAAAACAGTTATAATCGCCAGGCGCAGAGCGTTAAATAACTATAAAATTTAGAACGTGAATTTTTTGTGAATTTTTTTAATTTCTTAAATTTATATTTACAATAAAATTTGCATAATCAAAACAACATAGCAAGCTAAAAGCAGTTCAGATATTACAAAACACATTTTGTAGCGTTCCGAGGGAAATCTTATATGTACTCAATCATTGATTGATGCCTAGTTTTACGCCCACGTTAGAAGTTCAAATCACGCTTACCATAAAAAAATATATTTTTCAGTGAAAATCTTTTAGGAAAAGGTTAAGGACCTTGGGGTTAAAAGCTATAACTTTTCTTTTTTAACAATCGGTCAATGGTCGAGCGCAGCGTCTGGGACGTTTGAGATGGAATGACCCAAAGAAGGAATTTGTCCCGACACCGCGAAGGTCGATGCGATCACTGATATGAAGGCACACAAGAACGTTGCCGAACTACGTCGGCTTCTGGGTATCGCTAATTACTATTCGCCGATGATTCCCAATAAGGCTGATAAGACAGCGCCGTTACGTCAGCTGCTGCGAAATAACAACGAATGGGTGCAGAAAACTGTTCAAGAAGATGCTCTTTCATACCTGAAAACTGCTATCTGTCGAAACAGCTGCGTGGCAAAATATGACCCGCGCTATCCAACGATTCTTCTAGCGGACGCTTCGTCCTATGGCTTAGCCCAATGTTGTTTCAGCTGCAGCCCAACAATAAGCAAAGGCCAGTGGTGTTTCCTTCCAGGGCACTAACGCGTACTAAGATTCGCAAAATAAATTTAAAAAGAAATAAACGTTTGCTTGCGTCGCAAATGCTATTTGAGAGGTCTGCACGTTACCACTGAAACTGACACTAAGGCACTGGTCACTTTGTTAGAAAAAACACCACGGGATTTGCTTCTGTAATGTTCAGAATGCGTTTGATGCGGTTTAGTTTTGATGTTCAGTATGTGCCGGAAAAAATGCATTGTGATCACTGATGCTCTTTCGCGGGCACCACTGCGTGGACAGCGAACTGGGAACTTCCTTTCAGTGGAAGAAGTAAGCAGCTTTGTTACAAGTTCTTTGCCAGCCCTGAGTGAGTCTGACAGCTTTCGGATTGGCTGCTGAAGAGCAGGCACGTGACGACTCCTACCAACTGCTAGTGTGCTACACACGCGAGGGTGGACCATGCTAGCTTCTTTACCTGCCACATTAAAACCCTACTTTCAAAAACGTGCGTTATTCAGCGTTTGTGAAACGGGTCCTCTTAAAAGGTATCCGCCTCGTTTTTCCCCAATCCCTAAAAAGCTGGGCCCTGAAGCAGTTGCACGAAGGTCACCAAGTCATTGTCCAGTGCAGAGCGACAACGCAAGAGTCACTATAATGGCCAGGATTAAGCTCGAAACTCACTTCTCTTGTTATGAACACTCTCGTCTGTTCGCAGTTTCGTGACTAACCGTCAGAGCCCATGATGCCGACTAAGACTTCTTCTAGAGCAACGCAAAGGGTGGCAGCAGACGTCTGTCACATTAAAGGACGTAACTACTGGCTCAGATTATTTCTGTCACTTTGCCGAACTCTGCCCTTTTGACTCAATCAGCAGTGATGATGTCATTCTTCATCGCAAGTATGTATTTTCGATACATGACATACCAGAATTTCTTTTGACGGACAATGGGAAACAATTTTCAGTAATGGCTTCCTACAGTTTGCGAAAGAGTACGGGTTCAGAAGTGTTACATCTAGTCCGAGGTACCCGCAGGCAACCGGGGAAGTGGAGCGCATGGTCGAAATTGTTAAATGACTTTTGTTAAAGACTCGTGATCTCTACTTGGCTCTGTAAGCCTACAGGGGCACACCTGGATCACTAAGGAGCACCCCACAGAGCTGCAGATGGGTCGGCGGCTTCGCGCTGCTCTGCCTTTCCACCCAAATATTCTGAAGCCGAGGAAGCCGAACCAAAGGGAGATTTGCAGGAAGGATATACTCTGTAGCGGCTGCTGGCAGGGAGAAAGGAGAAGAGAGCTCATGCAAAAGGGATCTTCACGAGCCAGGGGCAGAACAGAGCGGCTGTACTGCTCGTGGTACACACCTCAGGGAATAAACCATATTTATAGGAAGACGCCTCCACAGATTGGTGACCCGGACAAGAAAACGCAACATGCAAACTACCGGTGAGCCCTCTACGTCCATCGCTACTATTACAGTCAAGCTTCCGTCATTCTGGCCTGCAGTATCCAGCGCTCTGGTTTGCACATATTGAGTCCCTATTTGCAACACGCAGCATAACACGACAGGAGACGAAGTTTCACTATGTGGTCAGCGCACTCCAACCAAGCGAGGCCGGCGAAGTCCGGGACATAATTATGAACCCTCCCACTGAACATCCGTACGACAGAATCAAAGAAGAGCTCATCAAGCGCACAACGGCATCTGAGCAACGGCGTCTGCAACAACTGCTTACAACTGAAGAACTCGGAGATCGCAGACCGTCTCAACTGCTACGATCCATGTGGCAACTTCTCGGAGATCACGCAACCACTTTTGATGACGCCAAACTGCGCGAACTCTTTCTTCAGAGGCTTCCGAATAATGCACGAATGATATTGGCAACATCCAGTAACATCTCTTTGGACTGTTTAGCCGAGCTTGCAGACAAGATCTTAGAGACCACTGTACCATCTGTCACCTCCGCCACACTAGCTCCCATAAACGGACAGGCGTCGGAAACTCAACAACTCCGAGATGAAGTACGCCAACTCGCACAACTGATCGAGTCAAGACTTCGGCTACCTCGTTCCACCAGCCCTCGCAACGTAAACCAACGTGGCTCAAACAACTTTAGACTTAGACGAAGCATCCCATTACCACGTCGGCTCAATCGCAGCACCACAAGAGACAGATCTCCGGAAGGTGCAATCTGCTGGTACCATCGCACGTTTGGTACCCAGGCACGTCAATGCCAAGACCACTGCTCTTTCCAGGAAAACCACCGGACCAACTACTGACGGCGGCCAGTTCGGTTGAGCCATCTACCAGCCGCCCCGCACTCTTTTACATCACCGATCGTCAGACAAGGGTTCGATTTCTTATTGACACAGGAGTAGAAGTTAGTGTGATTCCCGCAACCTCCCAGGACCGTAAGATTACCACATCCACGAATGCTCTGCAAGCAGCAAATGGAACTGCCATTGCAACTTACGGGCAGAGGTCCACAACCGTAGATCTTGGACTGCGCCGTACACTAAGATGGCTATTCATCGTCGCAGATGTTCGATATGCAATTATTGGCGCCAATTTTTTAACTCACTTCGGTCTTCTGGTCGACATGACACACCATAAGTTTTTAGATGCCACCACTCATATCGGCGTATTCAGAATTCTCTCAAATCCTCCATTACTGAGCCCTACACTGCTTTGCGCAAAGACCAATACCAACTACAACGCCATCCTTTGCAACTTTCCCAACCTGACCCAGCCCTGCAACACAGAACAACCTTTGAAACATGACGTGCAGCACTTCATCACCACCACCGGACCACCCGTGCACGTTCCTGCCTGTCGTCTAGCTCCAGAAAAATTTCGAGTTGCACGTCAGGAATTTCAACACATGATGGATTTGGGATTAATACGACCTTCGTCGAGCAACTGGGCATCCCCACTACACCTAGTTCCAAAGAAAAGTGGAGACCGGAGACCTTGCGGTGATTATCGTGCACTAAACAACACAACAATCCCAGATCGGTATCCTATACCTCACTTGCAAGACTTTTCTTCAAACCTCTACGATATGTCGGTGTTTTCCAAAATAGACCTCGTTCGAGCGTATCATCAGATACCCATCAGACCTGACGACATCCCTAAGACAGCGATAGTAACCCCATTTGGTCTCTTTGAATTCGTTCGAATGCCATTTGGGCTACGTAATGCTGCGCAGACCTTTCAACGTTTCATGAACCAGGTTCTCAGAGGACTCAACTTTTGTTTTGCTTATCTGGATGACATCCTAGTAGCCAGTGCATCCGAGAAAGAACATGAACGACACCTCTATGAACTCTTCAAACGTCTTGACCAGTATGGAGTTGTCATCAATGTCGCCAAATGCGAGTTTGGTGTACCAAACCTAGATTTCTTGGGGCATCATGTAAATGAGCATGGACTTCGACCACTCGATGCCAAGGTTAAGGCTATCCGCAACTATCCAACACCGTCTAGCGCACGTCAGCTGCGGAAGTTCCTAGGATTGGTAAATTTTTACCGTCGTTTCATACCCGGCTGCGCTAAAATCGTCCAACCGCTAAATGACCTTTTGGTGGCTCCCAAGAATTCCAAACCGTCATTTTCATGGCCCAACTCAGCATCTAAGGCATTTACCTTCATCAAGACCGCGATTGCCAACGCCACCTTGCTAGTGTACCTCAAACCGGATGCGCCTACCAGCATCATGGTAGATGCTTCGGGCACAGCAGTAGGAGCAGTACTACAACAACACATTGGACAACAATGGAAACCTCTTGCTTTCTTTTTCACGAAAATTAACAGCAACCGAGACTCGCTACAGTGCCTTCGGACGTGAACTGCTTGCCACATATCTCAGCGTCAAACATTTTCGTTATTTTGTCGAAGGTCGTGAATTTTTTTATTTTCACGGATCACAAACCCCTCACTTTCACCCCAACATCAAATAGAAAGGCTTACACTCCTCGAGAAGAAAGGCACTTAGCATTCATCAGCGAATTCACCACCGATATCCGACACATCACAGGAAAGCAGAACGTGATCGCTGATGCTTTATCACGCGTGGATATTGCCGCGTTGAATCTACCCGGCGTTGAACAGGTTGATTTTGCCGCTCTTGCAAAACATCAGAAACAGGACGGATATTGCCAAGTTGACACACAAGGCACATCTCTCTGGCTGAAGAAAACGTTAGTACCGCAGACAAACATTCCTCTTCTTTGCGATTTTTCAACCGGAACCCCACGGCCATACCTTCCAGCCACCTTCCGCAGGAAGGTGTTCAATACCCTGCACGGACTGTCACATCCTGGAATACGAGCCACGCAAAAACTGATCACTGCCCGTTTCGTTTGGCCGAAGATGAACACGGATATCCGCACTTGGACAAGATCATGCATCTAGTGTCAAAAGTCCAAGATTCATCGTCACACCATTACGCCAGTTGAAACGTTTCCGCCAACTACAAGACGTTTTGATTATGTCCATCTAGACTTGGTTGGCCCCTTACCTCATTCTAGAGGTTTCACATATATTTTGACTTGCATAGACCGCTTCACACGATGGCCTGAGGTGATCCCAATTCCGGACATCACCGCTGCCACTGTTGCCGAAGCTTTCGTCAGAGAGTGGGTTGCCCGTTTCGGGGTCCCATCGGCGGTCACTACAGATCGTGGTCGGCAGTTTGAGTCCCACCTCTTCGCCGACCTCCTGCGACTCCTCGGCGTAACCCGTATTCGCACAACAGCATACCATCCAGCTGCAAACGGAATGGTCGAACGCTTTCATAGACAACTCAAAACATCACTACGTGCCCACAACTTTATTCCCTGGACCGGGGCTTTTCCCGTGGTTCTTCTAGGAATTTGTTCCACGATAAAAGTTGACATGGGGGTCTCTGCAGCTGAGCTTGTTAATGCACTACGCTACGTCTGCCAGGCGAATTCCTTCACTCTACATCACCGGACTCTTCCACTCTTTAACATATGATTTCACAAGCTACGCTCACCACCTCAGGGAACACTTCCGGCCTCCTACACCACGAGAATCTAATAATCGCCCTACCTGTATAAATCCCGACCTTGGCACCTGTACCCACGTTTTCGTGCGGATAGACAGGCCAAAGAAACCGCTTGAACAACCCTACCAAGGCCCATTTTAGGTCATCAACCGTAATCACAAATTCTTCACCATCGACATCAATGACCGCCAAGAGAGAATATCAACTGATAGACTAAAACCAGCTTATACGAACGAACTTACTCCAAATTCCATCTTCAGGACAGGAAAACACCCATTGGGCTACAGTCACCACTCGAGGCGAAAAGCAACTTGCATGTACATTGGGATCGACGGAACTACTGATTTGAATTTTATCAAACTTCGCTTCTGCGGAGGGGGAATATCTGTAGCGGCTGTTGGCAGGGAGAAAGAAGAAGAGAGCTCGTGCAAAAGGGATCTTCACGAGCCAGGGACAGAACAGAGCGGCTGTACTGCCCGTGGTAGACACCTCAGGGAATAAACCATATTTATAGGAAGACGCCTCCACAACTCCTTCAGGACATAAAACGCCAAAAATACAACCGCCGCCATGTGGCACGTCACTTGCTTCAGTTGGTACCTACCTGGGGACTGTGTCTGAATAAGGACCTCAGACAGAGGGGCGTGGTCCTTCGGCCGACTAATCGGCCGCACTCGTACGTGCTGGAGTTGGCTACTGGGCGCCTGATTGAAAGAAATCGCGGAGCCATGATCCTGCAGAAGGACATAGCAAGAGTGTGCTCGAGTGATGATTGTTACTAGTTTCTAGAGGCGGAAACCAGTTGTGTTTCTGGTCGTCCCGGTTCGTCAATATTCCAGAACAATCCTCAGCAAGAACAAGAGCTTAATATTCCGTTTCCTGTTGCTCACCCGGTATATGTAACGTGATCTGGTCACCCAAAGCACGAGCCGCAGCGGTATGGTGTTTCTGATTGCCGCGTTGATAATTTTTGTTTATTTTAAAACTGCTCTCGAATGCCGTTCTTTGTTGTTTACATACTTTGTATATATTCTGAAAAAGTGGTATGTGAGGAAATCGGACCTTTATAATCTTAGTGAAGGGAACGCACACTGTGTATGTAGCCATGCGTCAACTGGGCGACGCAAGATGACGCGCACGTAGCGCGCGCATGCGTACCCTCACTCTCGAGATAAGATAATCGTGGTCTGTGAAACAGTCTGGAATAAAGGGCATTCTTAGCTTGGCTGGGGCCAAGGGATATATGTCTCACTTCCGCTCGTCCTACCCGAAACGCGACACTGTTCAGTGTTTTATCTTGCCGTAAGGATCGCCTGCAAATAAACAGCGGTATCACCTAGGATAAAACCACGTCAGTTCATCTTACAATCTAGGAAAGGGCAAGAAAGGTTGAAGTGACATTTCACCAGCTTCGGTGCTCAGACCTAAAATGAGTGCGAGGTGATGAACTATAGACGGATCTTGCTTTTGAATCCCACGCCATTCATTCTTGCTCATGGAAACGGCTCTCAGTGTATAAGTTTTCGTATAATGTACAAAGGCTCAGGCGAGAATATGCGCGTAGGTCAATGCTCAACTACGGCCGCCGTCCAGGGACGCAGTTGCACTTGACTTAAATGGTTTTCTGTTTTTGTGTATGTTTTTGTTAAGTACAAATGTGGGTTTCGCTTTAGCATGTTATTTATGTATTCTTTTGATTGAAACCTCGCGAAACGTCTAAGTTTGTCAGGGCATCGCAAACGTGGACTCTGACCAATGTTCGTGGGGAGGAACACAAGAGCGGAGGAAGCGTCAGCCTTGACACAACGTGGTAAAGGCTATTCACTTTTCTAGCGTCATCAAACCGGACAAAAATGGCGAGTCTGTCCGGGCAGTGGTCGCATGCGTGGCGTTTGATATTCCGCAAAAGAGAAATACTGCGCATGCTCATAACAGGTACGACAGGCGTGCACCGAAGTCAGTAGCAGGCAGAAGAAGAGAGATAATTGCAAAGGTCCGTAGTCCGTTGTGACTCAAGTGCGTAACAAGTTCCGACCGCAGAAACGAAAGCTCGGTTCGATGTCAAAGGAAACGAGGCGCATTGAACGTAAAGTCTCCGCTTTGCTCTCATGGGCATAAAGTGCAGAAACATTACGGCGACGGATTCTGCTACCTTTCTGTGACGCTGGACAAATTGTGTGTTCTCGCTGAGTGGAGTAATAAACAATTTCTTTCTTGAAATTTGAGGGGAGGGAGGAGTATTTCATCCTATCACTTGGTGGCGACTGACTATAGGATAACATCGAAGGAATTTGAAGTTATTTTTTACACTCTCTATAATGTGGAGAGAAAGGGGGAAAAACAACCGTGGACTTTAAACGAAAGTTCCAGTTCTGAAATATGGGGAGCCGATAGAGTCTAAAATATTTTTACATGGAAAAGCAACGCAAATCAATTTTAGAATATCTTTATCTCACCCAGTGCCCACTATCGATAATCATTCTAACTCACTATTGGATGACACACACCATGGGAGGAAGCACTTTGTCGTGAACGTACATAATACTGTTGTTATAGGCCACAGTTTCTAAACAAACTCACTGTCTGCCCAAAATGCATGAGATGCCGCGGGAGACAAAAAAAAATGGTGTAGAGAGGGAGATTTTTCAATGAAACAGGAAGATGCACTGTTTAATATTGATTTAGTCTTCCACTACTCGCCGACTGGCTGGCGCATCTAGCGTGAGCAAACACTTCCTCATAAATGCAGACGACTTCAATATTAAAAGGCGTCTGCTTTGAAAGGCGACGTGCGGAAGTAAGAACAAATAAGAGACAAAAAAACAGGCAAAGATTATGATTATTTATATATTTTTTTCTTTGAAAAGGATGTTCATAAATATTACCTTTCCTATGGCGTCTGCAAACTAACTTGAAATTTGCAGTCCCCCCTCCTCCTCTTTTAAAAAAATGTTTTTTTACTGCAAAAATAAGTTACCCCTTCGCATAACGCTCTGTCACCACTCAAATGTAGCGACAGGGTTAGAACAAAAAAAAACTATTTTTGAACTAACAGTTGTCTAATTCAGAAGTTACCTGATCTTCTGAAAAGTTCGAATGAGAAAATGGATCCCGTTCCTGGCAGCCGAAGCTATTCATCTCTCTGTATTCGTGGGCTTCGTCGACCACCCTTTTTCCATTTCGAATTTTCAAAAATATCGTCTTACCTCAGAACAAGATAAGCGTTCGTTTTAAAACGGTCGGCTCTGGTCACTACCGCGAGTGCTACGTTTGGGCGGAGGCTTGGCGTCGCCGATGCGTAGTCCATTTTTGCGGCTACCAAAACATTGTACTGTTTTTCCCGGTATATTGCTCGGCCACGTTTCAAATAGGACACATTTACTGATCACGGAAAACTCGGACTCACGACTTTTCAAGGTGTGACAGCTTGTCTCTGCCATAGGCAGCAAAACGTAACGGCTGTCCGGGTGAGTAACCGCTACAGCCGTTTTCGTTGCTGCGAACCCTAATGACGCCTACGCGTGTATCCGGCTGTACGCCGTGGGCGCTGCCCGCAAGGTCGACCCTTAGTCCACCAAGATTTATTAAGAGTGCTTCCAACTGCTCGATTGGAATCACGTGGGTTTGGGCCGCGTTGGCAGTATGAGTTGCGAGGATTTGACGAAACCTTTGGTCGTCAACAGGAGTCCCCACCCGCTTTCTCCTTTGTCACGCGAACCCCCAACGCATGCTCACTCGCGGTCAATCTACACAGGAGGCATCCTCCATTAGCTTGCAAACGCTCTATCAAGGCATGGGTTGCTGTCTCTCTCTCTCTTTCTTATATCCAGGCTCTTTATTGACCCTACATTAATCACTCTGGGCCATCTGCCGGAAAAGCAGCCAACCGCAATCGACCACAACCGGCCCAGTCTCGGAGAATATGGCCGGCGTAAAGATTGTGCCGGCCTAGGGTCGTCGTGTCGAAGCCCACGGCGATGTTTGTTTTGCTGCCAATGACGTTTTCTTGTGTCAACCTCCATGGAGAGTATACCTGCAAGGCATACCGTAGAAGCCTCCTTTGCCGTCCCCAACTTGTGATTAATAGGAGAAGCGATCATAAGTTTCGGTGGTGGCACTCACGCGTCAGCCTGTCAATACTTAGAAGACACACTGTTCTTCGAATATCGGACCAGCTATATCGATCACTGCACTGAATCGCAACGGACGCGAACACGAGAATCAGTGGTCACATCGATTGTGGCCTAACGCTATCCGGGCAACGACACATTACCTCATGTGCTGCATTATGTATTAGCAACACCTACCTGCCTTGGTGAAATTGAAAGAAACTCATTTTTTTACGTGGATACGTCACAATTTTACGCGATACGGTGCTTAAAAAGAAACGTCATATACCCATGCTCATTGGTTACAGTATAATTAAAGGTTCTGGTTCCTCACCACTATGTTGAGATAAGCTTGTGCCATACCGAACAACATATAACTCTGAAAATATTATTATAAAATTTGTTTTCAAATGTATAGTTTTTCACAATAAAGCACACCGTTCGTATTTTCTTCTCAAGTATCGATATCTCATAAAAACAGTGCTGATAATGTCTTTCATATATTATGTCTTCCAGAGCTCTACCTCCAGGGCACTCTCCTATAAACTTTCCACGGTCGTCATTTATTCTGTCTCTATCTTTCACTCTGGTGGAAATCAGTTTATTTGATCAACTGAGAAAACCGTTGAGACGAGAGAGCAAATGCAGGACGCTGCAAGCACTGCTGTAATATTGTTTTCTGTTATTGTTTTTCCTCCGGCAGCCACCCTTCCGACGCCGTCAAAGCAAACAACCGTACGTCCTCAACTAATTTGGGGGAACCAGACTCATTTAAGCATTTGATACTAGAAACCGAACACTGTACCTATCCCCCGGTTTGTTTCTTTTATAACAGTTAGATAATAAAAATAACATATCTCCTTTCAAAACAGTTGAAGGTGCACTTATATAAAAGTCAGCGGTTGTTATATAGATTGTAGTTTGAAAAAAATAATCGAACCGTTGTTGTTTTTTTATCAGAAACTTTTATTTATTTCCGTATCGAACAACGCAGTTTACATTCATCAAGGTACATTCCAATTTTCGAGTTGGACCACCTCTGGGTCATTTATGCCAAACCGCACGACGACGTAGATCGACCTCCCCTGATCTTGACGGAAAAATCAAAGTGGTGGCTACTTCTCCCATAAGCAATTAGCTAAAATATTTTGCCTGAATATTTATATATTTTGTTGTGGCAACTTTGTAAGCTTTAAATGGAGTCTCTTTCCTACAGGACATTGAAACATGGGCAAGATAACACGGAAATAACATATAAGATAGTGGTCGAGCACTTAATTGCTTGTCGAGTAGTTTCACTGACATATCAAGATCATGTATGTTGAAACATGCTAAGGCCTCACAATATTAACACATTGTACCGTATTCATTAATTCGTTTAGCTCACATAACCTTTACTAATGCCTTTGGGTTTTCTTTTCTGTGAATAACCTCTATGTCAAGGAAATAAGATACAAAACTACACTTACAAAATGATTACTTTCGATATTTAAAAGAAAAACTGCATCCCACTACATTTTGAATGATGAAAATTTTGGTGCAATAAAAACAAAGGTTAGCGCTAAATTTCAAATAAGATATAAAGGTAGTTTTCAAAATATGGCTCCACTCTCTGCAGGGAAACATTAATCAATTGAAGAGCACTAGTCTAAATTTTGTTTTCTTTTTCGGGAGGAGCAAGTTTCTTGCTTTGCGTGTGCGAAACATACATCCTGCACTAAACTGTATTCAACTAGAAGATTTTTCGACCCTTGAAAATTATGTGTAGCCACAGGATACAGTATAATCGCGTTAGTTTAGAACGTGAGCGATATTTTAGAACATGTTTCCGAAGGTCTGGAAAGCTGACGACACAGAGGACGATCGCGTTGCTCGCGTCTGCCGCTCTCGCGGAGTGATACGGGACATTTGATAGGTCGAGGCTTTGCTAAAAGGATTGAAAAATAAAAATGCCTCAATCGGTACCACCTCGAGGGCACAGCCGATTTAAAGCCAATGTGAGATAAAATGAATTGGATCCTTTGGATCAAGTGGTAATTTCTGTAAAAGCCAATTGGAATTTAAGGGGGATAAATGAAACCCGTAATATGGGACAGCCAGTGGAACGGCCCGGGAAAACCAGCCGGTACTAAAAGTACCCGAATGCCCGACTCACTTTCCAACTCCGCTACTAAGACACGAGTGTGTCTCACAGCGGGTCCGACGGTCACTGTATGGCAACCATGAACCACACAGCCCCGTCGCAGTGATCACTTTTATATCCCTCAGCTCCCTTGGTGATACGGGACAGGCACATCCGGGCACTTCGGACCAGACATCGACGCGCAGCTACGGCTTACCAAGGGGTCGACGTTTTCGCCGGCTACTGTGTTCTGCCGAAGGCATAGAGAAACACGGGAGACAAATGGCGAAACGACGGCGGACGAGCGGCGTATCGCCGCACTATATCTTCTATGCTCCGCACGCCTCAACATGCCGCTTCACATCCACGGCAATCGCGTCTCCGTATCTCCTGAAGAAGCGAACGGTCGCTTTCCGCAGTGCGGCCGTGGATCCAGCATGGTTGCCTTGAGAGCACCGTTGCGATACTCGTAATCTACTTCAGCCAAGCGACGGAGCCGCCTGGTGGAAACACGCGCCGCGTAGACACTGTGAACTGTTTAACGCCGAACGAAAACCACTGTCGTCGGTTCCATAGCAGTCGCGGCGATAGCTTTCTTTGTGAAAGCGAGTCGTCGCGAGTCGATACTCTATGACCGGGGCCACAAACGAGGATTCTACTGGTCGACTTGCACTTTCCCATGGGCCGTGAGTCAAAGCGTGAACCCGTGATTCATGGCCATCTTTCGTTCTGCGGTGCATAGATGAAATTAAAGAGAACATTGGAACGCATTCCGAGACGACTTTATGCTGTTTTTGTTATTTCCTTTCTTTACCTTGTTTGATACTACGAACTTTTATCACTTTGTTCAGTTCCAAATAGACAAATGAGGAAAGCCTTCTGCTTTCCTCATTATTGTAATGGACCAGACTCTTCATCGGTATCTCCCTCTCCTATCAGCTGAGCAAGGTAAATAAGAGAGCTCCTAACAGAAAGAGAAAAGAGGAGAAAACGTCAAAAGAAAATAGGAACATACTTGGACGGTAATGAACCGTCATCGCTCAAACCAGAGGCTCTCATGAGTGACGAACGGCAGGTGTTACCGTGGCCCGGCTATGAACTGCACTTTGACCTCGTGGAATAAAGTGGCGATAACCTCACTGCTCACTGCAAAAAAGTATGCGCAGCAGTGAGGTCCTCTTCCTCCAACCTTCGCAAGCACCTCGGGGTAAGTTTTGAATTTAATTTCTGGACACTACCGCAAGGCATGGAGATGGAACAATGGAAGACTGAAACCTCGACAGCGATCTCCAGCCTTAACAACTTTACCACCAGTAGGAAATGTTTTTTTTTTTTTACGCCTGAATAGTGCACTGCCGTCCAGCGCAGCCGTTCAGTGCCTCTTTAGCAATGATCGCGATGTGATTAAAAGGGGAAAGTTCAATGATATTTTTGAAAAGCCGTTGCCGCTATGTTGTAATAAATAAATAATTTATAATTTAGTCCATCTTGTATCGAAGCAGCAAACGCTTTGATTCAACGAACTCGTGCGACTGTAATGATATAGATGTCAAAAAGTGAAATGAGATTTATCTGAGTTCCAAATACGCATAAATTGCAGTCTGTGTGCATTGTCATCAATGTCTTCATAGCTAAATTTAAAAAAAAGAACGAAAGTATCTTGAAACTAACTAAGTTACATGACGAAGTAACTGTAATTCTAACGTGCTACATTTATTTTAAGTAACTGTAACTCTGACTTAAATACAATTTTGACAAACGATTCACAACTAACTGATTGCTCTTTAAATCTAACCTACCCGAGACAGTCATTCACCCAACATAGGTGAAACGCATGCAATCGGAATATCGTATGTCATGGCCTCTTCACAAGTGGTGCTACCCCTATGTCTGTTTATTTTTTACTGCCTCGCCAACCACCTAGAAGAGAAATCATGCCGGTTCATTTTAAATCAATTAATAAATGCAACGCTTCCCTGATGTTTCTCCAAAAGGCTTCTAGGTTTACTGAGGAGTACTCAAAAGGAATACGGTAAACAGATTCATTTGTCAGGTTTCGTTACTATTTTCGGAATTAAACACATTTTATTAAATTATATTATATTCATTGCATTAGCCTATTTTTACTCAAATTTTCCGGTCAATAAAAAACAGCGCCACATTGTGGTTTTTCCGCCAAAACTCTTAAACTCTTCCCAAGTTACGGCATTCCTGCATCATTTTCGCGGGGAAAAAACCACCGCTTATACGCCGAATCTCGCCTTCCTGGAAATATGATGTGACCCTATAGTACTTACCGTTAGCTCCTAATTCTCTGAATTGTCTTTAACAATCTGTTTGAATTGCTTTTCGTTGCTTCTATTGAACCTAATAGAGTGTCCCCATATTTCATGTCTTTCTTCGTTTGAGTCACACTGCCCTAAAATTGCCCTTTTGTTTCTCGATGTCCTCAACAACTCTTTTTCTTGTGAATAACTTTCACCACTTTCTTCGAGTCTTCTTTGCCCTTAAGCTTAAAAAAAAAAAGCTTTTCTGACAAAATGTTTTTTTTTCTTCTGATTCCTCCTTTTTGTTGGTTTTGTGTTTCAAATACATTTCTAACTCCCATATTATTTTAGTATTTATATTCTTACTTGACTTAGGGCAAGTATAAACCATCACCTTTCTTGCGTTTATTGTGTGTATATTCAATCATTTTGTCAGATAAAAACGCTTGATGTTTCCTGTCCTTTTTTTCTTGTAGATTGCCTTAAGAAGTGGTTTTTCGTTTTAGTCTATAAATGGCTGATTGCATTTTTAGTTCTGCGTTACTTTAATCTTAGAACTCCCTTTCATAACGATCACTGCTCCCTCGTCTATTTATGTGCTCAACTAACCCGCAGACTATTATTCTTTTTTTATTATTACGAAACGTTAGATCTTACAAGAAACCAGCCGTCCCCCACAGCCTAGTTGTTATGACAGGTCACGGGGACCGCTCTCCTCGGTTATGAAATGCAGCGTGTGGCCTTGGGATAGACGGCTTTTTACCGTTTTATTTTAACAGACAAGTTTCGAAAGTGTGAGCGTCTAAGCCATTAAAAACACAGCTACATCCATAGCTCCTCCTGCAGCCTTGCAATTATTTTCCAACAGGGAGCAGCTCAATGGAGATTTCGAAACATGTCGACACTTTACAGCGCTGTGATCTTAATTGTGAGCGAGATTCCAAGCGAAATTCTATTTTTGTTTACATAAGTTTAAAGTCACCAAGTTTTCACCTCATGCTGGGGAGAATAAGAAGTCGCTGAACTCCTCCGGTAGTCTTGCCTGTACTGCGCGTGCAAGTCTCAAAGTCGTTGATGATTAACAAGTTATGTATTCTTTGACAAAAAAAAAAAAAGACAAGCAACGTCGGAGGCCGATTTTTTTGCTTGTTGTTGAATATTATCCGCACTGCAGGTTGAATATTTTCGAAGATACGTGGCTATTTTACTTTAAAAGTGTAATTGTGTAAAACTCTGTCTGCCCACTCAATAATGACGGCAGGGCTTTGAGGCGAAGGATTTACTCGCCACAATATGACAACCGATTCGTGCATCTCTCAATAAAATTCTGCCAATAGCGAATATAACGAAGTGGTTGTTTCCTGAGAATGCAAGTAAGGTGAGTTCTCTGTGTAGTTCTTATTTTTAGGGTGTTAAACGCTTTTGAAGTTCAAGGTAGCCGTAAACCTTTTAAATCTCGTCGATCAGTACTTGGCACTGAATGGCGGTTACTGTAGTCTCGTTTTCCCTCCTTGAACATGATTTCGTTGCTAAATATTGTGTTCAAATATCCGTTTTGTTTAAGTTAAGCTTCCGGTAGCGCATGCAATCTACAAGCTCATAGTAAAAATAAAATTCACATACTATAGAGAAGATTGAAGTGCGAAAGTGCTGAGCTAGCAAAATTAGCTTAGAGCACTGTCCGGGTCTAAAATCTCCGAACCAGCTTAGTTTTCCAGATCGGATTGAATGAAACGTAGATATTTTGTCCGAACAAGGTCCCAGGGGGATTACAAATGGTGAGGTGCAGATTGTAAATGACTGAGAGAATTGCTACTAGTACTATTTTCTACCCGTGAGCTAAGAGTCAGCGGAAAACATTTTTGGTAGGGAATACATTGTCCGAAAAGAAGAAGCGAAACCGCTTTTTTTAGCACCGGAATCAATATACTTAACAGTGGAAGTTGAGACTCCGCGTTAATGTGTCGCTAGGGGTGTTTAAAACACGTGAGTGTTTCAAAACACGAAGTTACGCAGATTGAGAAATACGCAGAAACACGAAATACTTACATGAACACACATCCAACTAGCTTTTATATTTTTTAAACTAAGAAATATCATAAAGGGTTCTTGTGCCGTTTTTTCTGTGAAGCAAGATTTTTACAATGACAAGCTTCTTTACTTCTTGCTGGCACGATTTAATTGTGAAATAAAAGCAGCAGGCACACATATGCCATCTTTAAGTTTGACGAATATAAGGCTTAAGGCGATGTTCATTCAAAAGAAAATTGCAAGAGGAAACTTAAGACTGCTTACGTGTAAGAATGTCAAAGCATTCCTACACGCGGAGGAGCGAGGCGACACTCAGTCATGTCACCCCGCTCCTCCGCGGCGCGACATGACTGAAAGCAGAGCGAAAAACACGTGGAACAGTAGTGTACAGGAAGAGGGAGCGGTAATTTCCCGCTCCCCTGTCCCTTTCCCCCTCCCTACTTGAAAAAATGAAAAAGAGAGGCGGACGCGCGCGCGCCACCCTCTCCCTTTTATTAGCGCGAGGGCCGCCACGCCATGGAGAGGGCTTCTCTGTGGGGTGGCATTCCTGCAACTATGACGCTTCGTAGCCAATGACTCTTTAGGTGCCGTTTCGCTCAGACAGTGGCAAAATAGGAATTTAGCTCGCGTTTTCGCGCGGTTACAGACGCCGCGGGAATTTAGATCTCGTTTCTCGCGGTTACAGACTCCACTCCATAGGACAGTTAATGCTTTCGCATTGGAATTATTGTTTTACGCTTTCTTTTTTGGTTCAGATAACGTTATGTTCTCCAATATTCGCATCCTTTCTTTACCGCTATCGTCACATTCACACATATTTTCAGTTGTCTGCATTGCGTAGTGTATTTAGGCGGGTCGAAAACCCTATTTTCGATTTTTCTCTACGACTTTTGAGCAGTGCACTAAAATTGAGCGAATAAAAATATGACCCGCCGACCCTCCCAATACCCAAAGTGTAGAAAAATGCGTGTATACCATGGACTCTGCTGAACTAGATAAGACAATTTTACTCGATCTCAATTTGGTTGTAAAATCACAAGACCTATTGCGAAAAGGAAAAAAAAACTATTGCGCTGTGAGTCATCTGAGACATTTCCCAAGATATTTTATGGATTTTGAGGCATACAGTATACAGTATACGGGGCCATTCGATCTCTGACATCAAGAGCCTTCCTAAGAACGCACTGCTTAATCTAAAACATCAAGCGGTTTTAGACATTGCGTTTTTGGAGAATACGATATGCCATGAACACAAAAAAGCCTACAAGTTCTTTAGAATTCAATTTCACACATTTTTAGGAAACTAGCTATGGGAAGTGCGAAATTTGTTTTCACCTGTTTGTTGTGTTTTCACGCGTACTCTACGTACACGTATAATCGTACATCGTTTTTTTTTTAATTATCTCAAATTCAGTAACTAGCTTTTAAATATTCTAATTACAATATGTGTTTACGTTATAAAGTAAAAATCGGCATGTTTTGAGACTTCTACTGATTAGAATTACCGTAACTAGCCCGTGTTGCAAGATACGGGTCTCCAAATTTTCTATTCATTTCGGCTGATTACGCATTCAAAACGTTAAAGATGGATGCAAGCATCCTCCCCGGTGTTTTGACGCAGGTCGTTCGGTATATTCTGTATGACGACAGAGTGGAGCTGATAAAAGTTCCTTTCATGCTCTCAGCTGGCAAAGAATAACTGCAATCAGCTCTTCCCCGTTGCCATACGAAATGTTATACACAAGAACCTGCATCACACTGGGGTGTGCTTCCGCGCCGATCGTCGCAGTTTTGGATCCGTAATTCGCCGGACTGTGTGGTAAATTTGGAGCAGCATATCTCGGAACAATGGCTAAATAAATTTAAAAAACGATAATACGGCAACTCAGAAGTGTTTAATGTAAACAAGTATTATAAACATCGTAAGTAAAATGTTTAATATTTACTGAGCGAACTAAAACATGTAGATATACAATTTGCATTCCAGTTTGTGTCCGTTAGGGGCATGGCCTATGGGCAAAAATGTAATTGCGTACCTCCAAAATTTGATTTTTGTAAATTTGTGTAAAAGTTAGCTCAAACCTAATTACGTTTTTATATGTACGTCTTGAAGAAAAAATTCCATCCTAAAAATATTAAAAACCACGCAGTTTTTATAAATTTGTTCTTAGTTTACACATGTAAAACCAAAACCCGTCCCTCTTAAAATATATGATTCTAAAACTAAATCGATACGAAGATGTTCATTTCAAATCTCAGGACTATATATGGCCCTTGCTTATCTTCGTAGAGCCGGCGAAAGTGACATGAGTTACGCCTGTGCCTAAAG
The DNA here is from genome assembly GCA_037355805.1 of Ixodes ricinus. Classification (NCBI taxonomy): domain Eukaryota; kingdom Metazoa; phylum Arthropoda; class Arachnida; order Ixodida; family Ixodidae; genus Ixodes; species Ixodes ricinus. The sequence continues at coordinate 104,579 of JAZHYW010004588.1, forward strand.
AGAGATAGTTCTCTTTTTCATTTCAATAATCGATTTCGTATTCACAATTTCCTTCACCTAACCTTCGTCCTTTAGCCCCAGAGAAAAATATACAGGCTTCATAAATCACAGAAGCGATGATCTCAGTGGTAGTTTTCTAAGCGTCTCACCAACGGCTAGAAATATATTGAATGCGTTTTTTTTTCTTTTTTGGAATCTGCGAAGCAATTAATCATGATTTTTTTTTCAGGAAAGCTTCATCTAAGGAATAAGTATTATCGGCCCGTCCAACATTCTTGTGGTGCTCCGCAAGTTCCGAACAGATCAGTCTTCTTGAGCCTCGAATCGTGGGTTCTGGATATTGTAATGCTTCCTGTAGACTTTGCAGTACATCGGTCAAATAGTACTTTTGCAGGTCAGAATAACAAACGAACATAGGATGCAAAGTTGTTTAACGTTCACAAACTGTAGCTATAACGTGTTCACTAAAGAAACAAAATCCTGAAAGCGTCTGGAAGACCCCTGCTAAGTGCGGTGTAAATGTAAGTTCGCGCATTTTCCTAAAAATAATCCTAATTAATTTTCGCATTAAATGGACTCAGAGCTTGTCCCCACCTCATTAAATTTTTGTTTTTGTTTTTGCTAGGAGTTTATTTTAAGATTGTATCGGTAGGATGATTTATTAGAATAAACGTATTCGGTGAAACAATAAACGTACTTGAGAAATGCGGAAGATCACAACATTTAAGTGTTTTGTTCGGCACCATTTCGCAGACGATAAACAAAAGTTCGGATGGTCAGAGACTGTATTTGTGTGCACGCAGGTTGTGAGAAAGGGTTTCAGCTGTTCTTCCCCGTCTCTAGTGTGTAACTAGAAACACCTAAATAGTTCGCTTGAAATCTGCTTTAACCTCTATTATGAGACATATCTGCTACGGAAAGCTGCTCACAAGGTAAAAAAATTTAAAGGCACACTTCGTCGGAATAGCACCAATCCTGACAGCAAGCCTAACCTAAAGCCTTATTTTGTTACACTAGCATTACGACTAACATGCAAGCAAGACAATCAATATTAGAGCAAATGTGGCTGAAGGTGGACGTAGTTCACAAATCTGTCGAGAGAGCCGTATCGGCGATTACCGAAGCACACTAAGGCTCCTCCTATAAGTCTAGACTGTAGACCAACTCGGTGAGGAAACATGAGCACCATTCAACTGCACGCCTGTCTACCCTTGCTAGTAACAATTATAGTTCTTGCTTGAGAAAATATAACTGAGGACAATATAACTAACTGGAGACGATATAACATCATTGGGATAAAACAGTGCAATTTAGTATAGAACTTACCGCCAAATACCTTCTTTACAACGTGAATATACACTGTTCTGTTATTTTTATAGGGTATTATCGTCACTGACAAGGTGAGAACCGCAGGTATACTCCGTTCATCCTGAAGCTGAGACTAGAAGCTCCACCTTCAGCGCAAGCTTTCTACACTTCGTAACACAAGAGTGAAAGCGCAAACAAGTGCAACCAAAGCGCTGCGGAAGCAAGCGAGCTAGCGCTGAATGCGGAGCTTCTAGTCTCAGCTCAAGGGTGAACAGAGTATGGGAGCTTCAGGGGTGGGTGCCCCACCTGCTGCATCAGCTTGCCACCTTCGACAAAACTTTAGTGTCTAGCTGACTTCGAGCGCGTGCGCGCAGTCAAAGCACGGCGGAGGGCATGGAGAGCGAGCTAGAACGACCGAGCGTTCGAAAGAATCGCCCTGATGTTTGAATTTTGTCATTCGCTAAGGGTCATAACATTACGAAATTATTTCGACAACCAAGATCAACGCGCCGGCAGTTTGTTGTTTTTTGTTCGTCCCCACGTACTCGTCTTTCGGCCTTTCACACTGGCAGTGTACACATTCAGGTCTCGCCAACTGCTCGGTGTGCCGTTCTGCCGTTCTACATTTTAGGATACAATATTGTGCATGTAAATATAATTTGTTTTGCTAAGCTCTGTGCGCCTCTCCCGTTGCTCAGTGACACACTGTGAAACGCATGTTTTATGTGGCCCTAAACACTTTAAAAGTACGCACACTTATTCCATTCAGCCCCTCAGTCGCCCTCTGCAGTTCTAGGTCCGTTGGACACTGCCCGAAAAATCTGACCAGGAAACGCGGCGTCTTCAGATGTGGCTGTAGTTATTCTCATCGCCAAAAAACGCCTTAAATTCTTGTAAAAAAACGCGAGCCCGATTCTTAAATTCATCGACGAATACGCTCGAAGCCACCTCTGTAATCTAAAATTCACGTGCGCTGCCAGCACGGGCAACCACCGGTGTCCCGGCGACCATTTCCTAGAGCTAGCTAATATCCGCTAAATTGACGTCCGTATTGCGGTCACAGGTCGCTTGGCTGCTGGCCAGGGGGGGGGGTTTATCAAGCAGAAGGATGGGTCACACACACACGCCCTAATTCCCAATTAGCGGACACGCAGCCCAAAACTGCGAGTATGCAATACGAGGGCTCATTAGGCCTGCATCCGCAGTGGAGGTCAGCTGGAGCGGCAAAACGACGATGCTGATAGAGCACCATGGCGACGTGGCCTCGTTAATTATGCATGACTTAAAGACAGTTTACGCATCCCGTTAAATTGTTCGCACGTGGTATCTAGTCTGCTAAGGATGCGGAAACCCAACTTGCTAAAAAATGAAAAGAAAACGTTCGACTAAAAATAAAATAACACTATAATTGTGCCGGTTACCAAAGCCAAGTTCCTTTATTAAAGTTCAGGAAATTCCATCAAACCCTGTTTATGGTAGTTCTTGCCAAGTATGAAGGCATACTGAATATATTTTATTGATGGAGCACCAATCCGCGAGAGTGAACTCTTTTTGGCACTAAGTATTAATAGCTTTTTATAACAAGTACATCTTTATTTAAGAGTATAACACACCACCTGAAATACCCTCAGTGACATCCTAAATCTCGTTCAGTCTCAATTCCAGAGCAAAGCGATTAAATACAATGCTGCTTGTCTTGATCATTCTGATAGACCCGGGGAATGCAGAATATGTCGTGCAGGATGTATGAGTGCCCTGTGATTTGTTTGCTTGGTTGCGAGAAGCTTTGGGTGGTTCCCGATGCGCTGGACGCCTTATACACTCATGTGCTCCCTCTGTTTACTAAATAATCGCGACAACTTTTAATTCATTCCGGCGTGAAGCATGTGAGGAGTAAACTTTAGTGAGAAGATTTTGCGTTGTGGGAACGGATTTTGCCTGGTTGAAACGGCTGGACACCTCTAGCCTCGGGGGTTCCACTTTTAATTGGGAGAAGCGGCTTTCCCCATCTATCGTTTTGTAAAACCTCGGAGACAGCGGAGACAGCCGTCCTTGCGGTATTGGCGAATCCGGTATCGCGGTACGCCGGCGGAAGCCCTCCCTGCGGCGCGAAAGTACGACAGCGTCAACAGCGCGTCGCTTGCGCGTACCCTCTGAAGTGTGGTTTTCATACCGCTCGGGAAGGATTTGGCACCGTAGGGTGCTTCATGTTTAGCAAACGAGCGAAGAACAATATTTTTTCCTACTAAAGTATTTGGGTTGTGCTACTTCCGAGGGTGCGCGTAGCTCCTTGAGCCCTTAGTGCTCTTGGATTGTAAGGAGCCCCTTGATGTAACTAAAGTAATCGCGACGGGGGGAGAGCCATCGCATCCACTGATATACATGTATATGTATACAGGGTGTTTCACAAGGGCTGGACGAGTTCGATATTGCGAAAAGTACAAATCGCAACAAAAAATGGCTTGTGTCATTATGGTCCCGGGCCAGGGGCATATTTAGGTAAGTATTGAAGTCCGGGATAATTATATTATTAATTGTCTTTGCGTAGTTACCTTTTAGAGCGCAGCTCTAAGGTGCCCGTTTCCGGCTTGAGCGGCGTCGGCGTCGGCGTCGCCGTCGGCGTGATCGTGCGGTGCATTATGGGAAATGTCCCGCAATGCACCACGCGGGCAGGAGGAGGAGGGGGAGGAGGAAGGAAGAGGGGAGCGGAAGGGAGGACGGGGCGGAGGAAGAGGGGAGGAGGGGGAGGTGGATGAGGGGGAGGAGGGAGGAGGGGGGGATGAGGAGGGAGGAGGGGTATATTCTATCCTCAATACCCTTCCCTCCTTCTCCTCGAGAGCTGCTCTCCAATTCGGCATTACAGGGCGTTGTAAACGTCTTTAATTCTTTTAATATTGTTTTTGAAGGCGTTGTTTTAATTAGAAAATTGCTGAGCGTCATCGAAAAACACTAAATTAATAAATTGCAGAATGATAGAAAGCACGCGCAGCGTTTTACGGCTTTCTGAAAATCGGAACTTCGGCGGGTTTTTAAGTTTCGGTTTGCAATCGGAGCGCTTCTCGGCACCGACGGCACCGCGACCCGTGGAGAAATAGTGCAACCAACCTCTGCTGCGCTGTCGCTCGCGCAACGCAGCAGAGGCTGATCGCACTATTTTTCCACTGGGCGCGGCGCCGTCAGGGCCGAGAAGCGCTCCGATTGCAAACTGAAACTTAAAAACCCGTCGAAGTTGTGTGGTTTTTCAGAAAGCCGTAAAATGCCGCGCGTGCCTTTATCGTTCTGCAATATATTGATTTGATGTTTTTTTGGTGATGCTCGGCAAGTTTCTCATTGAAACCAAGCCCTTAAACAGAGAAATAAGAAATTACTTACGCAAAAATGACTAACAATCTAATTATACCGGACTTAAATCATTTTCCTAAATAGGCGCCCGGCCCAGGAGCAAAACGACACAAGGCTACTTTTTTGTTGTTGCGACGCGTACTTTTGTCAATATCGAATTTGTCCACTCTTTCGTGGAACACCCTGCACACTGTTTCTGTACTAAGTCGGGACAACATACGCACGCTGCCCTATCCATTAATGTATTACGACCCGACCCTGTGACGCTGTTGGATCACGTGGGGAGCTACGCTTGGTCATTCGGAAGCCAGCTGCACAGATTCCCATTGGTCGTACTTGGTCCTGCTGTTTGCGCCCTCTTTCACTCCTCTCGTGGCACCGAGCAAAAGTCGACGTGCTGCGAATCGCACGTTCCTGGGTTTGATTCCTATTGAGCCGCTCGGCAACTCTCGCGTGTTCGCAGTTAGTTACACCTTAATTACGAACCCGCTCGATAAATTATGGGAAAGAACGATTTTATCTGTTGACGTTTGCACATTGCCTAGCTACGGACCGTGTTTGCTTTATGTGGCGATTGACACGTGTGCACCGCTTCTTCTTTTTTTGACTTTACACACTCGAGAGTTACACTTTTCGCGTAAGATCATTCCATGAACATATTATTCGGGTAATAACACTGATGTATCTTTCAGTGTCACTGACAACTTAAGAAACTCAGGGCGTGGTTAGAACCAATGAGAACGCGGAATTCAGCGGTCGAAACTCTGAAGAACCAATCAAGATGGAGGAGTGCGAATAAGGCACACCCTGCATTTTTTAAGCTGTTACCGACTATAGAACTTGTACGGTGCTTTTTGTTCGTTTTTGTTCTTGCGCGATTTCTTCCTGGCTTACTGAGATTACACCGCTTTCCCGAATCTCGACAGGCTTCCTCAACAACCTGTGTGCTCCGATGGTTCGGGTGTGCGGCATGTGATAAGTCGTCTCTACTTTCTTTTGATACGAGGTAGTAAAAGAAGATGACTAAAAAAGAAGAAAAAAGAAACAGTAGAATAAAGAAAATGCTCTTCTCGCACCGCTATAAAACAAAAAAGCTAAAAACAACAATTTTAAATCTTTGTGAAAAAAAAAAATACGGGATTAATATAGAATTCCGAACGGGCAAAGGCAGCCACCGATATCACGCGGAAAACGAGTTATAATAAGCTTTGCCTATGTTTAATTCCGAACAATATTTTGAAAGCCCAGTCTGCATCACTTTAGCTTCCGTAGGTTCTATGAAGTTGATCCGGAGATCATGCGAAAACCTCTTAAATTGCCCGAGGTCCAAAGAACAAAAGCGCCGCGAACAGGTTTATCTTAAGAAATGTCTAGAACACGAAAAATTAGAAGCAAATATTTTAATACTAAAATTGCATTTCTTTATTTTTCTTTCAACAATCCTTTGTTGTGCGGAACCTTGCTTGTAATTTATTTATTTAAAAAAAAAGATAAGCTCGAGCGATTGCTCGAGTGAAACTTTGTTCTCAACCGAAGCAAGAAGGCAAGACAGACATCTACCGTTAAACTTTTTCTAGAAATGTGTGCAGACAAATGTAGTTTAGAAAGTTACAGCCTTAGATGCGGCTGGAGCACTGAGGAAAGTATGTGAACAAATATGTATTTCGCAAAACATGGAAGCAGGTCCACTTGTCACAGCCCACTCGTCATAGGAAAACATGTCCTAGGTGAACTGGTCAAAGAGGGAATCTCGTTCTAGGTGATCAGGGATAGTGGTCGCATTGACCTTCTCGCCATAGGAAAAGTGGTCAAATGGTGTCAGTTCGTTCGTCTCTTTTCTTACTTCTTTTTGACCTTGTTCGCTAAACCGTCTCCCTTCGTCAAGGGAGTATTATATTTTGCTGTGACACATTTTCTCCAGTGTAAGCACTTTTCCGAGTTCATACTAGGGTGCAGATTCTTGTAAGAGGGTTGCTAAGGTACAAAAGAAGAAACGTTTTTATTGAACTGATTAAGTCGAACCTGTAGAAATCTAGATACTTAAAATTTTAAAAATAGACACACAGATAGGATGAGCACAAGGCAACAACGCTCTTATTTAGCGACGAAGTCTGATTAGGGATAACAATAATTCGCGCTGTGCCTGAAATCCCCCTGGTTAGAGGGTGTTAAAGAGGGGACGAAATGGGGAGGAAACCGGGAAAGGTAGAGGATTGAATGAGGGGGAAAGTGCGGAGGGTCCATGACTGTCCAATTTCTACTGGGATCCATCGACTGTTCGAACTTCTACGGAGAGTTGCACATTCTTTCCAGTTCCGGCCTGATTAACTTTACTTGACGTGTTCGAAGAGCTAGATGTCTATAGGACGTTCTTTTTGCGTTCTCGATGAGGGATGACTCGATGATTTCGCGTCCATAGCGGTATCGGTGTCCCCCCCCCCCCCCTCCCCTTACCTTCGTGCCGGCGAAGTCAGGTGCGCACCCGAAGCACTCTTTTAGTGAACCTTCGTGTTTTTATTCTTTCAATTTTAAGAGTGCTTTTGTTTTGCTTTTTTGTTCAACGTTTCAAGGCATTTGGAGAACCTAGCTTGAAGTAGTACACATAATAGAACAACTGGTTGAACTGCCGGTAAAATACGGAACAGACTGTATGATGGATGCATTGAAAACCACGCGCGGAGCTACTATGCCGCTGTACGAAGTTTCAATTGATGTTTTTGTAGTTGTTGTAATGTTCAAAATTTGCTCCTTTGTGCGCATTATATGCATCACATTTCCGGAAGGGTGCATTCGAATTAGTGTACTCATCAGTCATGCAGACCCTATTTGCTTGAACAAAAAGCCCTAAGTCCAATACCATCTATTTGTTTTTCTACTTGTTACAATTTGTAACAAGTAAAAAAAACGAATATGACATTTTATAAATTACGCAAATGAAGTTTTGGTAGCGCATTCTGCGACAAACAAATTTTAACGAAATTGACAAAAGTCTAGTTTTCGGCCGTTACGAGTTCCCTGTGCACGAAATGGCCTATGAAGAGATTCCCGATGTCACTAGCTACCCTATGACGAGTTGGCTGTAACGAGTTGGCATGTGACGAGTTTTCCCAGACCCGCAAAACATGTAGTCGACATTCAATATTCTTGAGAAGCAAAAAACATTGGTAGGTGCGTATTTACTCGAATAATAGCGGACATGTACGCAACGCGTTACTAGCAAGAAGTTACTTTTACCTAGTTACCTTTTAAGCAACGAGTAAAATATTTAGTTTCTTTTAGAAAAAGGAACATGTGACGTACTTAGTTACTTTTAAGGCCAAGGTAACGAGTAACTGTATTTCGTTACTTGTGAGGAGTAACGTGTACTACAACGTTTAAACAGTCTGGTTTTAATTCCAACCCGAGTACGTGTTTATTGCGGCAAAGGCAGATGGGCAACCCGAAAAACAACTAAACAGTATGACAGTACAGCAACGTTATCGCTGAACACGTGTAGTCGAACTCTATAGCTGGGCATGTCCTTCACCCAGAGAACACAATAAGGTTCGTTGATTGAAGCTTCTAGAACCATGTACAGACTGAATGTAAACCCGGAGGTTGCCAACGCGGAAGACATAGAACCCATTGGCAACTTCGATCTTTGGAAGAAAGGACAACAAAAGAAAGAGGAAAATCCCAGACTCACCAGCTCTTCCCGAAGCACAACTCTGCCGTTCATTCGAGCGCGTCAGTAAAACGACGCTTTATCGTCGCGGGAGATGTACTCTCAAAGAAGCGGGGAAACCTAACTGATGAAAACATCGCAAGGCAGTTACTGCTTAAGTGCAACGACTACTGAAGAGAAAACTATAAACCATGAAACAATTTAGTTGTGTATTTGGTCGTCAAAGTAACGGGAAACTTAACTCGCTACTTTGGATGTAAGGCAACGCGTTCCTTTTGAGAATCGGTAAAGAGTAACATATTTCGTTACTTTTTGAGCAAGTAACGAGAAACGGTAGTTAGTTACGTTTTGGAGGTAACGTGTACGTGTCTGGGTAAGTATTGCCGCCCGCAGAGCCGGAAGGAACGCTCGGTTACGGTCTTCTAGAAGATTCCCATTCATTCTCGCACTAGTTGTAACTTTCCCTTTGCTTTGTTGTTCTCGAAAGTGCCAGTTCATCCTCGCCCCGAGCGCGCGACGCCCGAGCCTCCTTTGCCGAACTTTCGAGATAGCGACGCACTGTAGATAAGCAGCTACCCGCGACCTTGTCGAGTCAGAGAGTCCCGCGCGCTCTGTGTCGCCGCCGAATCGCCGCCTGCTTTTCTGCTGCCTCGACGCTCTTTCGTTCTTTACTTATTTTTGGTTGGCACAAGTTCGCCTATTAAACCGTTATTTTTGAGTTCACTGCTCGTCTTCGTGTCACCTCCGTTCGTGACATTTCTGGTGGAGGTGCGGGGTATGAAACCCGTGCAGCGTACCCCTACAAGAACTCGTTCAGCAAGCCCCATTTCCCGACGACCTTCCGTTGAAGACTCGGAGCATCGTGCCAGCCGCCGTCTTCAAGGGCAAGCTCCTGAACTCGGACCTCTCCCGGCGAGGACAAGGCAAGTGACAACGACGATGGCTTCCTCGACGGCGCAGACCACAGTAGCAGCCCCCGTCGTTTACCTGCCCGTCGCCCCTCGGACTCCGACGCCTTTCCACGGGGAGATCCACGAGGACGTCGAGGACTGGATCCAACATTACGAGCGCGTGGCACGCCATAACGGATGGACCGCCGAGCAGTACCTGCAGAACCTCTACTTTTCGTTGGAGGGTACTGCGAGGCACTGGTTCGAGAACCACGAGGCTGCGCTCACGTCGTGGGACGCCTGCGTCACCGAGCTGAAGCGGGCGTTCATGAACCAGCATCGCAGGCAGCGGGCCGAAGACCTTCTCCAGGCGAGGACTCAAGGCCCCAACGAAACAGTCACCAGTTTCGTTGAAGACATCCTCCGCCTGAGCAGCCGCGCCGACCCGCAAGCTACCGACGAGAAGAAATTACGCTTCCTTATGAGGGGCGTGAAAAGCGAAATCTTCGGCGGACTTATTCGCAACCCCCGACGACCGTCGAAGAATTTGTTGCCGAAGCAACAAACATCGAGCGGGCGTTAATGGCCCGAGCGCGCCACTACCATCGGCTCAACGACGTTTCGACTTTGGCATCGGCAAGCTCCGAGTTCAGCACCGGCACCGACGAGCTTCGCGAGATGATCCGTGAAGTCGTTCGCGAGGAACTCCAGAAACTGCTGCCCGCTGCTGAGCGTCCGGCGTCGCTGTCCAGTCGCCGAAGATTGTGCGCGAAGAGGTGCAGAAGAGCCATCGAACCACGGGCTCTCGTCAACCCTGCTCCGCTCGAGCAACCGACGGTGAGCTACGCCGCCATGGCCAGACGACCGCCACCTGCTGCCCGTCAAGCTCCTGCGCCACAACGACGGGACGCTCCAGCGCCGCAGCACTCCCGACGTCTCGACGATCGACGTCAGTACGTCCGGCCAGAACAACCGACGCCCAGGAAGACCGACGTTTGGCGAACGGCCGATCGACGCCCGCTGTGTTACCACTGCGGGGAAGCTGACCATGTCTACCGCCGTTGCCCGTACCGACAGCTGGGGCTACGCGGCTTCCACCCCGACGACCCGCGACCACGTTACGGCGAGCGACCCCGGGACATCGCCGAATACCTCCGCCGGTCGCCATCCCCGGGACCGTCTCCCCGCCGCGGTTTCCGATCGCCGTCACCACAACGCCCTGCATCGCCTCATCGTAGGTCCCGCCGAGAAAGCCTGTCCCCCTGCCTCGCCGGGAAAACTGAGTGCGGCAATACCGGGAGGTGGTATTGCCGATGACGAACGACGCCAATATCCTCCACAAACGCCGGAGGGCTCCCACACCAGCGACGAGACGCATAGGAACGACGGTTCTGCGACGGTGTCGAATAACCTCGACGTTACCATCGACGGCCACGACGCGAAGGCACTCGTCGACACCGGAGCAGACTATTCCGTTTTAAGTGGGAAGCTCTCTCGCCGCCTTCGGAAAGTGATGACGCCGTGGGATGGCCCGAAAATACGAACCGCCGGCGGACATCTCATCACACCAGTGGGAAGGTGTACTGCGCGCGTGGACATCCACGGAGAAACCTGCCCCGTGAAATTCGTCGTCCTCAAGGACTGTTCGAGAGACGTCATCCTTGGCATGGACTTCCTCTGTGAGTACGGTGCCGTGATCGACCTTGGCGCAAACAGGTTGACGCTGCGAAAGCCCGTTCTACCTCCGGAGGGACCCAAAACGACGCCAGCCGCCGTCCGAGTCATTGCGGACCACGTGAACCTGCCGCCACGGTCGAGTGTTCTTGTGCCCGTCGTGACCGATGCAGTGGCCCGCGGGAAAGTCCTTCTGGAGGGCAGCGTCCAACTGCTTCTCGGAAGAGGAATAGGCGTCGCAAGGGGCGTAGCGGAGCTGCAGGATGGACGTACTGTGGTCCTCGTGACGAACTTTCGACCGGAGGCGCAGCACCTCACGAAAGGTGCCGCCGTAGGACACGTCGAAGAACTCCGGGCCGACGCCGAAATCGCCGCGATCTCCGAAGAGCCCTCGCCGTGTCAGCCGCACAGTACACCGCCGCCGCAGCTCGACGTTAACCCCAAGCTCAGCGCCACGGAACGACGACAGCTCGGAGACCTCCTCGCCGAGTTCGGCGACTGCTTTGCGACGACGTCGAGGGTGCGCCAGACAACAGTTGCTAAACACCGCATCATTACCAACGAGGACGCGCTCCCTGTGCATCGGCCGCCGTACCGGGTCTCGCCAAAGGAACGAGAGGCCATTCACGAACAGGTGCAAGAGATGCTGAACGACGACATTATTCAGCCTTCGAGCAGCCCGTGGGCCTCTCCGGTCGTACTGGTGAAGAAGAAGGACGGAACGCTTCGATTCTGCGTTGACTACCGGCGGCTCAACGCGGTGACGAAGAAAGACGTGTATCCGCTCCCCGCATCGACGACACGCTGGACCGGCTGCGCCACTCACGGTACTTTTCGTCGATGGACCTTAAGAGTGGCTACTGGCAGATCGAAGTCGACGAACGGGACCGAGAAAAGACTGCCTTCGTCACGCCCGACGGACTGTATGAGTTCAAGGTGATGCCCTTCGGACTCTGCACAGCGCCGGCAACGTTCCAACGTGTCATGGACACCGTCCTGGCGGGCCTCAAGTGGCAGACATGTCTCGTTTACCTCGACGACGTCGTGGTATTCTCGGCCAACTTCGACGAGCATTTGCGACGCCTTCGAGCCGTTTTGAGGCAATCAGGACCGCAGGACTAACCCTCAAGCCGACGAAGTGCCGGTTTGCCTACGGCGAACTGAAGTTCCTGGGCCACGTTGTGAGCAATGGAGGTGAAGTCCTGACCCTGAAAACTCGCGCCGTAGCGGCCTTTCCACCGCCCACCGACAAAAGGCCGTCCGAAGATTCCTTGGACTTTGCGCTACTACCGGCGATTCGTTCAGGATTTGCCAAGCTTTCTGCGCCGCTCACGCACCTTACGAAAGACGCCGTGAACTTCGAATGGGGTGAAGAACAACAACAGGCATTCGACGAACTGAAGCGACGGCTCCGACACCGATTCTGAACGACGTGGCTCCTGGTGATTCCTGCTAGTCTTCGAGAAGAGGTCTTCCAAGCCTGCCACGACGACCCAACATCTGGTCACCTCGGCTATAGTAGGACTCTTGCACGGACCCGAGAGAAATACTACTGGCCCAAGCTCCCGAAGACTGTCCACCTCTACGTCCGTTCGTGCCACGAATGCCAACGACGCAAGAAACCACCGACGAAGCCGGCAGGTCTCCTGCAACCGATATCGCCCCCGACTGCACCATTCCAGCAGATTGGAATGGATCTTCTCGGACCATTTCCGCCGTCGACGCAGGGAAACCGTTGGATAATCGTGGCAACTGATTATCTCACCAGGTACGCCGAGACAAAAGCACTCCCGTCGGGGACCGCCGTGGAAGTAGCCAAGTTCTTCGTGGAGTCTATCGTCCTCCGACACGGCGCTCCCCAAGTCCTGATTACGGACCGAGGATCCTCGTTCATGGCGCAACTGACACAAGAGATACTCCGCCTGAGCCACACCGACCACCGCCGGACCACGGCATACCACCCGCAGACCAACGGGCTGACGGAGCGACTAAACAAGACCATCGCCGACATGATTTCGATGTACGTGGACGTGGAACACAAGACGTGGGATGAAGTGTTGCCCTACGTCACGTTCGCGTACAATACGGCGATTCAAGAGACTACCGGCATTACACCTTTTCAGCTGGTGCACGGCAGAAAGGTGACGACGATGCTCGACGCCATGCTGCCCCACGACCCGACGGACGACAGCACCGACGACGCCCAGCTGGTCACCCAACGAGCAGAAGAAGTACGCCAGCTAGCCCGTCTTCGAATAAAGGACCAGCAACGTGTGGACGCTGGCCGGTACAACCTTCGTCGCCGCGACGTGGAGTTCCAGCCCGGAGACAGGGTGTGGGTGTGGACGCCCATTCGCCGCCGCGGACTCAGCGAAAAACTGTTAAAACGCTACTTCGGACCCTACAAGGTCATCCGCCGCCTTGGGGACTTGAACTACGAGGTGCTCCCCGACGGAACCCGACCATCAGGACGCCGCCAGCCACGACCCGAAGTCGTCCACGTCGTTCGACTCAAGCCGTTCTACGCACGATAGGATTGCGACACTGCATGTTTATTTCGTTTCACCGTAAAATTTTTTAGCCATTTCTGTTTTCCTTTCACGTTGCATCGGGACGATGCACTTTTAAAAGGGGGATAATGCCGCCCGCAGAGCCGAGAAAGCAACGCTCGGTCACGGTCTTCTAGAAGATTCCCATTCATTCTCGCACTAGTTGTAACTTTCCCTTTGCTTTGTTGTTCTCGAAAGTGCCAGTTCATCCTCGCCCCGAGCGCGCGACGCCCGAGCCTCCTTTGCCGAACTTTCGAGATAGCGACGCACTGTAGATAAGCAGCTACCCGCGACCTTGTCGAGTCAGGAGTCCCGCGCGCTCTGTGTCGCCGCCGAATCGCCGCCTGCTTTTCTGCTGCCTCGACGCTCTTTCGTTCTTTACTTATTTTTGGTTGGCACAAGTTCGCCTATTAAACCGTTATTTTTGAGTTCACTGCTCGTCTTCGTGTCACCTCCGTTCGTGACAATATTTACACTATCTATGAACGAGGCCCTTGCATCTACTTTCCTGCAGAACGGATATACTGTCAATCATCCCTTTGCGCTTCAGTAACATAGCGAATAAATAGGTGGAGAACACGATTCCCCATAAAAGTGCAATCGATACAGATGGACACACATCGCGACGCTGTTAGCGCAGACACGACATCGGTGCATTTTCGCATTTTACTTCTAAATAGTGTGCGAGCACGAAATTTTATCGCTTACATTAAAGAGCTAAATGAGCTCTTTCCATGGAAATAATGCTGGATGACACCCCTTGGATTTTAAAGAAAAACTGGAAAAACCGGCGATCGCTTGTTCGCGCTAACAGTGTCGCGCTCTGTACCTTCGAGTGGAATAACGCTGTCGACTGCGGTTATTAGCAATACCCGTGCTCCGCGGAAAGGCAAGCCCTAGGTGTTTATACATAAACAGTGCGGCTATTGCTCGAGCAAACACGGTAATACGTTCTCAGAACACAGAATAACCTGCAGAGGTGCGAATTAAGTTATGTTGTCAGCATCAATGTAAATTTCAAATAAAATATGTATATAGTCCATCTCACAAATCTGACAGTGTAGACAAAAGTGCATGCCCACAAGAATGATTTAGCAGAGTGGTTCTCTTTATACCCGAATTCGCCATGCAAGGAACTTTCCAAAGTCGAGTCATGCGTTCTCGCTAGTGACATGGTTAGCACTGAAAATGTGAGTTGAATAATAGCTGTGGTTGCATTCATTTCAAGAACGTGCCTTAAAACGATGGTTTCAGATAACATAAACCACGTGAGGTTGCGTTATTTTTATTAAAGCATTATGTAAATGAATAGATCGTTTAATCAGAGAGAAAATGTTCAAGCAGCAAGCAACTATTGTGACTACATACAGTTGGTCAAAATATTGATACACCAAGCTTAATTGTAATAATGAAAACGAAATTATTTTCGCGAGTTTCGTATGTCGCATATTTTGCAGTGTGGGTTGACGCTCATGATTATGTTTGTATATTTTGAAACTCCTTATGACAAGAATATGTAAGCATAAATCCTTAGTGTATTTTCCGAGGTTCCAAAATTGAGGTGTGGGCGCTTATTGTGGAATGATCGGATGTTATTTTATGTATTCTTTGCCATGGTTGGTTTTATATATTTCTGTCATATATTTTTGGCGAAATTATTCACAGATCGAAATTCACGAAAATTAGATCATTTGCAGTATATCACTGTGCTTTGTTGTGCTACAAGTACTTATACCGGGTGTTTTTGCGAAGACTTTCAAAAATCCTAAAAAATAGGGCGTTTAAAAAACAAAACTGTGTTCGGGAACAAGCTACCAGCCACGGCGGACGTCAGGAATTTCCAGAAACATACTAGTTAGCCAGCTAATTAATTATAATTTCTAATTAACTTTTTAATTAGTGGAAATAGACATATGGTTCCAATTAGAAAGTTTCTGAGCATTATCGAAAACCCCTTAGTCAGTCATTTTCAGAGAGACTTTGAGCGCGTAAAAAGAGTAGTAGCCCACTAAAGTTACCCCTCGTGGAGCAGGTACAAGGCTGGGGCTAGATAAGAGGCGGAAAGTTCGCGCGGTCGCTTTACCGGAACCGCAAGCCTTGTACCTGCTCCACGAGTGGTAACTTTAGTGGGCTACTACACTTTTTACGCGCTCAAAGTCTCTCTGAAAATGACTTATTTAGTGGTTTTCGATAACGCTCACCAACTTTCTAATTAGAACCATATGTGTATTTCCACTAATTAAAAAGTTATTTAACAAATGTTTACTAATTAGCTGGCTAATTAGTGTGTTTTTGGCAATTCCTGAAGTGTGCTGTGGCTGGTAGTTTGTTACCGAAGACAGTTTCCTCTTTTTGTTTTCAAACGCCCTAATTTTTATGATTTTTGAAAGTCTTCGCAAAAACACCCGGTATATTTAAAAAGCTTGTATTGCTCAAAGCGCGAACTGACTGTTTTCTTGATTTGTGGCGGTCCTGCATAGTGTAATTCAAAATAAAATAAAAACATATTTCAAAAATATCTGTTTTGCTCATTATTATAACGAAAACAATCTACATTCTAGAGATGTTTAAAAGTTAGAAAGATGGGTGGTTTCACTTGAAACCGAACACGCGAGTCAGGATGGGTATTTTTGTTTGCCTCAAACAATTATATATTACAGCCCCATATCCACAATAAACAAAAACACCTTTAATATCGTCGAACCTGCAATTTTTTTCCTCAGAAACTGAAGTGCAGTAAGGTGGAAAGCTACATCGGGCTGCTTGATCTTTGTAACCAGTTCTGCCGGGTATTATCAAAACATAACTACAAAACACTGTGTTTTCTTCTTCTTTTTTTTTTGTGGAAATGTATGAGGCATGCTTTATGATGACAAAAGTGGGACATAAAGGCAACCGGACAATACAGACTTTCGGGTTGCAACAAAACAACACTTGGCCTATTCTTTTTTGTCTTGTAATAATCTGCTTTGCAATATTTCCTATAGAAATAAAAAATAGAAACTACTGCAGTTTTTGACGGTTTGTTGACATATTTAGAGTC
Organism: Ixodes ricinus; assembly: GCA_037355805.1. Taxonomy (NCBI): domain Eukaryota; kingdom Metazoa; phylum Arthropoda; class Arachnida; order Ixodida; family Ixodidae; genus Ixodes; species Ixodes ricinus. The sequence goes on from JAZHYW010004588.1 coordinate 121,049, forward strand.
TTCGATTTAAGGATTCATCATACATTTCGCTTATTAAATACTGCACGCCTGCAGGTCTCTCAATGATCTATACACTGGTGCCATTTTAATTTATTTTTATTTTGATGAAATATTGTGAATATATATATATTTGTTAAATTCCAATAACAAGTTAATCGAACAACAACCTCAGCCCCCTTTATAAAAAAACTTCATTTTGACATTGTTCCCAATGATGTCAACCTTTTGTGGGCATAAACACATTTTTCCTTTTCTTTTGTTGTTTCTGTACAGGTTCTCAAGCACAGATACATATACTCGAATCGGCAAGGGGTAGTTTTGCGAGTTTACTTTACTGCAAGTGTGTTTTAGATTTAAAATGCTAAGGTAGGAGGGTCAGAAGTGTTTCGGAGGTGAAGGAGGGAAGGAGTGAGTGATCCAAAACAGGCATTTATTTTTATATAAGAATCGCCTGCCTTGGCTGTGTTCTCCTGAGGCGAGAGCAGTAGTGATTATGAAACTAAGAGGTTTGGGGTAGGTGTTTACGTCAAGACTAGACGAGGTAGTGGGTCTAAGATCTTATGTAATGCACCCGTGAATCGAGGATGGCTTTCCAGCATTCTGACGAGCTCTTGGGTCGGAGCCTAAACGTCTGGTGTCTTCGGTTTGTCATTTTCTTAATGGTCATGAAAAGGGAGGAGGGGGTACAGTTATGTGGACGTGATCCATTAGAAAAAAATGTCTGCTCCTACCACTCCGCTGCTCTAACGTTACTGGCAACGCCTGCTTTTATATTATCATTTTTAAAGCTATAGAGTCGGTGCGTAATATTACTTATCTCATTTGGTTGGTATGATAATACCCTTTATCTTTCATATGGACTTTGTTTTTCGGTTTGTCTTATTTTTATCCTCCGGAAGAGTGCACCGACTTAATCCTAACGGTTGTAAAAACCAGATGATATCTACAACCGGTAAAAGTTGTCGTTAACATTTCAGTCTCCTAGCTGCTCCAGTTTTTTTCTTTTTTCTTTTTTATATTTGAACTTATTTGTGGTTTGTTTTAGCAATGACTGACATTCACAGATTTGGTCGAGACTCCGTTTCATGGCCGACAAAAAAAGAAGATATATCAGAATGAACGTTGTCCCCATTTGAAGCACCCCAACGTGGATCTCCTGAGATAAGCTTTGTTAAAGACTCACGGAGGTCAGGTCTTGATTTGCAATTGCATCTTTTAGCGAGTACAAATGCAAACACACAAATTGGTACAGTAGAAGTAAACACACACTGTTTGCTTTAGTGTATCTTCATCCATTTTAGACGGAGTGATTCAAATATTGCAATCTCCATTTTGGCTTTCCGAAAAATCAATTTCGTCTCCTAAGTTAACCGTAGCATGTATTTTCTGAGCGCGATTTTTTTCTTGTAATCCTTATTGACTTTCATGGTGTGTTTAATGTTTGGACTTTAAAGAAATCAAAGAAAATCGTCATTGTGCGATACTCAGTGGCCAAGTATAATACCTAGACGCTAACCTTTCACGCGCTGTAAACATGTCAAAATTTCCATGCACACAAGTGAGACTGAGGTTGTGTCGACTCTCACATCAGGTATTTTGATGCTTGTGGAATGCATCCAAAGCTTCCGTAATGGTGGCAGAAGAGAGTATCTAAAGCTGACATTTCTCCTGACTGCGCAACGACTTGACAAGATCGTAACGTACATTCAGCCGCACCTCAGCACGCGCGAAGCAGGAGAAGTAAATTGAGGAGTTTCAGCTCTTTGGTTTTGTCTAACAGTCAGTAGCAGATTTTCTAAAACATATTTCAACTGGATTCGACTTCTAGTTTGTCTTACTTTTAGAGAGCAGCTCTTAGGCGCCCATTTCCGGCTTGAGCGACGTCACCATCGCCGTCACCGTCGCCGTCGGCGTAACAGCGCGATGCATTATGGGACGTCCCCATAATGACGTCACACGTGACATCACATGTGACGTCACAAGGGTCACTAGGGTCACTCGTGTCCTTGTTGACGTTACGAGTGACGTCACTTGTAGCCGCGCATTACATTAAGGGACGTTTTTCATAAGAACGTCACACGTGACGTCACGAGTGACGTCACGAGGGTCACTTGAATCACGAGTGACGTCGCGAAGGTCACTGGTGATGGTCACGATGAAGGTCACGACCTCCACAGTGAAGGTCACGTGAAGCTCATGACCTTCACAGTGAGGGTCACGACCTTCACAGTGAAGGTCACGACCTTAACGAGACTTTCACGAGTGACGTCACGAGGGTCACTAGGGTCACGAGTGACGTCACGAGGGAGGAGGGGAGGAAGGGGAGGAGGGGAGCAGAATGAGAGGAGGTGGAGGGAGGAGGGAGAGGGAGGTGGAGAAGGAGAGGAGGGGCAGGAGGAGGAGGAGCGAAGAAGGAGAGGGTACGGAGGAGAAGGAGGGGCATACACTCCTCTCCGTACCCTCCCTCCTCCTCCTCAAGAGCTGCGCTCTAATTCGGCATTACAGAAAGTTCTAAACGTCTTTCTTTTTTTTTCCTACTGTGGCCTTTGAAATGTTTTGTTATACACGGACTGGAATCTCCGTTGAGTCCTGTTCAGTCCGCTGCCAGGAATACCTTCCTTAACGTTGCTGAGCATCATGCTTGAAAATTACATTTGGACACACACTTGAGTTCAACTTCCTGGCACAGCACGCAGAGTTTACAGCCAGGCGTGCGAAGCGATTCTAACTAAAGCATATCAATATGCAGCTTTGCAGAAGCGCTGGGAGGGGGCAGAGCTGACCTCAGCAGATCCGCGTCGAAGTGATTTTTAACAGAACAAAAACGTTCATTTCAATATATATTCTTTTTATCCTGACCATCATAAGGAGACTCGATAAAATCTGCAAATGACCGACATTGATAAAACTTGACACAAGCAACTCTGAATGAAAAAAAAAATTTAGCAGGGGACTGGAATTATAGCTGCAATACAAAGAGTGTCGGTTGCACATCTATTCTTATGGTTTTAAAAGCAGAGACATACAGATGAGAAGGCGAACGTTGATAAACAAATATATGCAGCCCAACTCAAGTGCCCTCACTAAAATATCTCCCCCTCCCCGCTTCCTCCCCCCCCCAGAAAAAATAAAACATGTGTACCCAGGAAAAAATTAAACATATGTAGCCAGTGGCGTTAAAACAGCGGAGGAGTAGGGGCAAATTTTTTTTCTTAATCATGGCACGTCCACACAACTCTCTGTCCTCCCTCCTCTCTCTTCACAGCACCGCCACTTTCCGTCGCCCATTCACCTCCCAAACACTCCCGCGCCCCCTCCATTAGCATGTTAAGGCTAAAAGGCCATGCAGTCAAGCAAACTTCGAAACTTTCCTTTTGCCGATTTGAGTGCATGTATCTGTGTTTAAGCACGTCTTCGAAGAATACAAAAAAAACTTTGATTAAGCACATTAAAGCTAACATATTTGGGAATAATAAAAAATACAAAAATAATGATAAATTTATTTTCTTTAATAAAGCGAGCTCTAATTATAGAAAAATTAATTCTTGAAACTTTAAATAATACATAATTTATTTCGTAAATGAAAATGGATGTAAACTGGTACCAGTCGATAGCATATGTATAGGCCTACATGCGTACAATATTTATTCTAAAAATGCATGATGAATTCTAAGATACAAGGCGCCAAATATGTCACCAAAACGTCAAAGAACGATTCTTGTCTTTTTTTTTGACCTAAAAGATAGTACAGCAGTTTAGTTTGACAGAACAATATAGCCCATGCATGCTGCATTTACAAAAAAAGTTACTGCGAGTGTTTTCGTTTTCACGTATTTATAACAACCATCATAGCTGGCTGCAAAAATCAAGCAGCCTAAATGTAGAATTACACCTTGCTCCGCTTCCAAATCAGTTCGAAGAAAAATTATATTTTTAAAGTCATTTAGAGAAGTTGTTTTGTTCATTACGAAAATGGGACTATACTTTAAATTTTGTCTGGGAAATCAAAATACTAACCTGACACGCGTTTCCAGTTTCAAATGAAACCACCTAGCTAGTATTTTAAGTATTATAATTAGTATTAAAGTAGCTGCTTAAACTAGAACGTCGCCAAATTCTCACTACCTAGAATATCATTTTAGTAATAAAGAGTTTGTATATTTGGCTTAATTTCAAGTCACTACTCCATATGAAGAATCTTTATTTACGTTGTGTCTAAAATATTGCATTTATCGCAAAATAATGCATTTCCTCTTTTATATTGTTTTTGATGTTCGATTGTTCGAACAAGTCCTCTAATAGTGCAATATTGTGTGCTGCCTTTGATATTAGTATGGGCAGTGAAAAATAGAACACGCGCATTTTTGACAGTCGCAATAGCAGTGCAACCTTAAACGTTCGTTGTGTTTGCCAGATAAAAGTTTCGCATTATGCTAACTTTGAGACTGGCGATATTAAGCGAAAGAGTATGTATATATATTAAAGTAACATCGCACGCTAGCTGCGCAAATGAGGTAAAATGTTACTACCTGTATCACATTGAGCAAAGATGAGCAAACAACCTCTAAATTTGTGATGTAGTAAAGTTTCTCATCTCTCGCGCATACAGGGCGATTTCTACAACATCAACCAAAGGGTCTGACCGACGTTTTTATTTTTCTCCCTATTTGTTTATGTCGCTCCCTGATCAGTTTAGAAATAAATATAAAATTATTTTCACACATAAACAATTCCGAGACAAAAAATCGTGGATCATTACAAAGTGAACATTTGTGCTTACGACCTCCGCCGAAGTGGTGATGTTCTCCAATGAAACAAATAATATAAGAAACTAAAATGTTTAAAACGTTATGAGCACTTACGTACGCTGTTACAAACAGTAATATTTGATAAGTTTATATTTTGCATTTCTATAAAAATTCCCAAGCAAGCGACATTGAGCGACTTTCTGTGAAAAGTAATGACCGTAGCTTATGTAATTTAGAAGTCACAAAGAGTGCATATGAATAACTTATTATCCTCTCAGCTAAGATCTAAAATTACAAAACACTGAGTTTGTATGTGGTACGGTTCCCTATATTGCCGCACAAACACGTAATTATAATCGAAATACGTAAATTCACGGAAGACGATTCAAGCGTCAGGTTTTATCAATCTAGTACCGTATATATTTGAAAAAGGTTGAACTTTTTTAAAAGACCTATGTATCTACTTTCCCACGGAATCCACGTAGACCAATCATTAAAACATACAAAAAAAGCCGGCAAAAAATAACTTTCTTGAAAAAAATAAAGAATAAAAGAACCACACATATTTTAATTCTGTGCTGCGCCGTAATCGGTGCCTTAACATTCTCCTGGCCTCTTCCGTAAATCGCGAAGATCGGCTCTTCATGAGCGTTGCAGAAAAGTACACGCGCAGGCATTGTTCATAAAGAGGTTGGGCTTTTTTCTAATACATACGGAACATGTTTCTTTTTGAGCTATTGCATTGTTAAGGCAGTGGCGGATCCAAGGGGGGGGGCGACGGGGACGGCCGCCCCCCCCCCTCCCCGTCCCCAAAACAAAGTCGACCCCTCCCTCTTCCCTCCTTGGAGGGCAATTTGACATGGGTGGACCCCCCTTGCTCAAGAAAGAATGGGAGAATAGTATCCTTAAAAATTTTCCGCCCCTCCCCCCACCCCCAAAACGGAGTTCTGGATCCGCCCCTGTACAGTTAAGGTTAATCAGAGATAAATAAATGGTTTATACATTGAAAGTTTCGTAATCGTACATAGAGTACGTTGCGTTACAGAAGACATTTTTTAAATAAGATTGTGCCTTTGTGGCCGGCGAGAATTCCTATAGTTTGCTCTATTGTATGTACATGTTTCTGAATAATATCTAGAATGAATAACTTAAAGGGGCACTGACATGTCATCTTGCATCCATTTACAATGAACCTTGCGCTTATGGCTTGTGGGAATGGATAAGTGTGAGCGGTAACAATCAAAACTCTCAGCTAAGAAAGGCAGGTTCAGAAATTTCTATTTTGTTATAACGGACTGCAATACAACCAGCTATGACTGCTCGCGACGAGCTGCAACGACAGGTTGCTATGGCAACCATTGCCCGTGCACATGGTGCAAGAATAGATGAGGTTCGCTCCTTTGACGAGCCCACACAGTACAGACACCTCCTCTATTCTTCCATCGTGCCTGTGCATCGTGCCAAAGGGAAGCCAAAATGAGCCTACCTCGTTACGGGTTTTTATGACAAGATTGGCAATACTGGAGCTCTGCATGCACTCTGTGTCCTGGGGCTTTCACTAGTATATTTTCTCTTCTGACTTTTGTGAACGTTTTTAGAGAACCAGTGTATAATAATGAGACGAAAATGCATCTATCTACCCAGTTTCCAAACTAGCTGTCTATACTCTGGACTGCAGATTCCTATATTAATGGGACAGAACTTTGTGAGCTTAGACCAGTCCCCCCAAAAAATGTCTACATAACAAGGGGTCGATGTAAATGAGACATAGCTGTCTACTAAAATGTTACGAATGATGTACTCGTGTAATGGGGCAGTTGATATGATTGACTCACTGTTTTTCTAAACATAAATAGATAGCATTTTACAGCAACTTGTAGTGAAGTTGGATATATTACCGACTGATGTCGCCACCTCACCTGCACCCTTACGTTCTGGTTTCGATGTCAATAGTCTGACATGTTTTTGGGGTGCTTGTTGTTTATTAGAAGAAAAATTGCAGCGACGAGCAGTCGGCATAGTCTTCCCGACAATGACATCTTGAAGACCTAGACATTCTTTTTAAATAACGAAGATGAGGGGAAGTCTTGTGATGGTAGCACCATTTTTGGAGAATTCTGCCAATACAAAATTACACTTTAAAAGGACTTGTGAGTCGGAACTACAGAAAGATACTCCTAACTGTGGCGCCTCATCGTCAGAAATGTTGCTAGACGAGGAATGAGCAAAGCATTCCAGGTTGTAAAGAAACATGTTGCCTTATTTTGTCTTCTTTTCATTTATGCTTGCTGGAAAGCATGTTATAGAAGCAAAAGATTTGCGCAAAGAGCAGCTCAGCTCTAGGTGGAACAGCTTGTCGTGCGGAGGGCCCGGCAGTGCACGCTGCATGCGGTACCGAATGGGTTAAGAGAAGGGCAACTGTGGTCAATATATTTGTTACTTTGGGATTACGACTGTTTTTAGCTAAGTCAGTGTCTCTGAATTACAAGGTACTATTTTTTATATATATTGCGCATAGTTTATAAATATTACAGCTCAAAGTTTGCATTCTGGACGTCTACGGCAAAACCAAAACTGTCTGCTAGAGGGATAGCAACACTGATCATCAGCCGTACGGCTGCAACGTGACGTCACAAGGGTGCTGCGGTACGTGGTACAACCAATGAACCGCAACTCCACCGTGACATGACATCACACAGGTGCTGCGCCAGTTTTCCTTGATTAAAAGCTATCTTGCTTGCCACGCGCTAAAGAGCAGCTGGTCGCATCTTTAAAATCAGTTTTATTGGAAAATGTGGTTTCATTTTGACGTAATATTTCGGCTGTGATCATATTTCGTGCTACTAAAGCGACACCAGTAATTTATTTTGGTTTTATTTTCGACCAGAGGTGCCCTTTAAGAGAGGTTCTTGGCAATTGTGTACAACTCCCTTGCTTTTTCTTTCTTTCTTCACCAGAATGACGCAGTGCAGGCAAACTCGCACATGGAGAAGGTTGGCTTCATGAGAGGCTTCAACTACCTGCAAGAAAACAACATAGATGTGTCATCATTCACGACGGATCGGCATGTGTCAATCAAGAAAGAGATGGCAACTAATCATCCAGATGTCAACCACTACTTCGATGTGTGGCACTTTGCAAAGGGTATGGAATAACAGAGCTCTGAACACCTGGAGCTACCTGGACATATACAAAAGTACACAAAACAAAACTGGTAGATGCCGGTATATATAATAAACTTTGCTGCTAGCAGATGAGATGTGGATAATAGGGGTTGCAGTTGAGGGCTGGATGTTACCTCCGTAAATCTGATATTATCATAAGATTGTGTACTTGGGGAAAGCGTGTATGTGCAATTGAACGTGCGTCAAAAGTGCCCGTCTAAACTATATAACGAAATGTTGTACATAGCTGGTTGGATGGAGATGAAGCAAATTGAATACTTGTGTGGCGGGATATTACAGTAATGAATATTCAGGAAAATACTGTTCTCATAAGGAAAGATTTGGAAGGGCCTTACAAGCACGGCATTTACTTTACCCTCGTCGTGCGGAGTAAAGCTCACCAGTCAGTTACTTCTTGGAGTTCTAATTACCATCCTCATTGTTCCAGTCTACCCTGTTTCATTCTGGATGTTGTCCTTTGCACAATATCTTGTTGTCCTTGCTTGAATGCATAAAAAGGCGTGTTTTGTGATTTATGTGAACAGCACATAAGAATACAACTCCTTATACTCATTCTCACATCAAGAAAAAATGACGTTTTGCACATTCTTCATACGCTGGCGAAGTAGTTCTTACAATATTTGGTTGTCAGAGGAAGAAGCGATACTTTTGGCGTTTGAAACGCGTACCTCTTGATAAGATAACATATGTTTAATCCAAAATGCACCTACACATATCTTAATTCTCCATATAAAGGAGAAAATTAGTAATGTTCCGCGAGAAGCCGGACTTTTTTTACGATGGTTCTTGAGGTGAAAACGAGTATAGTTCCAAACACTAAAAACAGTCAAACTTTATAGCGTTTCTTCACTCTGTCCATCCATTACAGGCATCACGAACAAGCTGCGAGCAGCGAGCAAACGCCCTCAGAACAAAGATCTAAAAAAATGGATGGAAAAAGTGACGAACCACGTGTACTGGTGTGCTGCTATTGGGAATGGCGACGGCCAAGTGGTACTTGATGCGTGGAAAACAATCGACGCGCCACATCATCAACGTTCATGACAGGCATGAGGGCTCCCTGTCAAGATGCATGCATGGGCCGTTACACAACAAGTTGTGGCTCAATGCAGGTGGGTTCTTTCTAGAAACTGTTCAGAAGCTGAGATGACAACTAACGGATGTCGTTTTTCTTTTCTTGCTTAATACGAAAGAGTCATCAGCCTATCAGGCTTTCATGAAAGTTGCACTCGCCCCACTGCTGCTTCGGGACATCAGGCAGCTTTCGCCTTCCTTCCAAACGTACAGCCTGGAGTCATTCCATAGTGTGCTCATCGGATTCGCTCCAAAGTCTGCCGTATTCACCTATGATGGGATGCGTGCCCGGTATGCTACACCACACCTCACATCTGTACACTGCTCTGACCGTGTGTAAATCTCTTCCAGAACCCTACTGGCTGTGCTGCATTTTAATGCAAATGCAAAACGCCTGCAGGCCACAACGAAGGACGGCCAGGGCAGGTACAAGGTCAAAGCATCAAAATCAAGGAAGGACCATCTGGCAGCGTTCCAAATGGCAGAAGGGGCGAAATTCGGTAAACATACGCAAAATCTCACTCTAACTCAATGTGTAACCATTACCACTGAAATCTTCTCTTTGCAGAGTATATCAGTACACTGATGACGAACGTGCTTGAACGTCTTGAGCGTCTGCCATCTTTCAGGGAAGCTGCTTCTGAGCTGTCAACTCCTCCCCCTCCTCCACCCATGATTGCCAGGGTGCAACCGAGACCGTCTAAGGCAGATTTGGTAGCTGTACACAAATCCCGGTTTGGGAAGGCCTAAGCACCATCCTATTCAACTCTTTCTGCCCCAACATTACTAGATCGGCTCGGTTGACAAGCTCCGCATTAGCTGCACTTGGGAAAGCCAGCCCCCTCCGTTCATGCGAGCGGGGTGGCGCTGCCGTCGCAGCCCGCCTGATCCGCAATGCCGGCCAAGCTCTGGTCAAGCCTGGGTACGCTGGCATTCCATTGCGAAATCAGGCGGTCGGCAGCACGTCAATGGCCCTTGCACACTTCTTTTAAAAAATTGGCTCTGCAAGTAGATTCTGCTGTGGCCACATGATTATAAATATGCACGCTTACGATTTCTTCAAATTTTAGACAACATAATGCAACGGATAGGACTGCGGGTGCCTAGCTTTAGGTAGAGCGTCCAAGTGCGATTTTAAGCTCGTGTAATATTAAAGTAAAATGGGATTTATCTTGTAGCTAATGTCTCTCATATTCGTCTATGACTAGCATCCACAATTAGGAGCTTGCATGCACTCTCGGCACCGTATCCAGTTCTTGATAAATACCCCCACTTATTTGTCACAGGAAAACAAACAAAATATGTTTTTTCCCTTTTATTTGTTGCAACAACATATCTTTGGCAAGGCTAAAATTGTAGATAAATACTGTGCAACATTCATTTCTTTCTTCACGAAAAATAGCGACCAGTATGCAAAATACCTGTAGTTGGCTAGTCACAGGAGCCAGACTTTCTTGTTTGCTAATGCCACCTTCTCGGTCATCTCCGACTTTCGATTGGCATCTCTTGCATACAAGTGCATACGCATTACAACAAAAAAGCTGAGTAGCTAAGCAGTGAAGTTTTCGCAGTGGTCTTTGCACCCGAGCCCAACCCCAGCTTTCCCATCTAGCATTTTCAGGGGCTCAGTGAGGTAGCTAAAATTGTCTTCATTTTGGCTTGAAATAGATATCAGAAGCGTCATGAGATCAATAAAACAAACATTACCATGAATTTATTTTAAGCATAACTGCAACATTAAGAAAAGCAAATTTAAATTAATGCACTCATATTAGCACATCAACAAGCATGTTATATCAGGCACTGGAGCATGCTTATATGCTTACACAAATGAAGCCGGTTCACATAGACGAGGAGTGTGTCTCACTATTGGTACACTGTTGCCGCAAAGCTGTGGCAGGTACTGGAAAAATAACGGCTCCAATGTCTACTGTACATTAACACGCAAATCTCCAAAGTATACACACACGAATCCGCACTGATCAGCTGATCGGAAGTGATGTCTTGAAACTATTACCCCGTCTCATGTCTCCGAAATGGCACGCACACGCAAAGGGACCGAGGTTGTCACACACATAAAGAACACACGAGAGGAATAGCTCGGCCGTTTTCACGACCTCCGATGTTCTAGTAGTACTAGGCTTATAGCCAAATACAAAAACAGCCCGCTTCCTTCGAATTACGAAGATGTCTTCAGATTGGCATTCTTTCCTAATGTGGCTTTACAATATACGCAGCAGTTTATTCCTGAACTTCAGACACAAACACAGAACACCAGAAGAGAAATGTTCACGGTATTTCAGTCCGCAAACGACCGAAACACAATGATCTATGTGCCGGAAACCATGGTAGATGCAGTCATTTCTCCGAGCTTGCTTGCCTTGTTGCCGAATGTCCAAAACTGCCAAAACTATAAAGGCCTGGCGGGCGTGAACTAAGCGAAAACGTCCCTACAAATGTTGTCGCAATCCGGACATTACCACAATGGCAACAGTTGTTAGTAAAACACTTTGTAAACCCACACAGAAACTATGTGTTTCACAGCGTATCCAAGAGTACCCAGTCGTTGGACCGAGCGGGTTGGGTGGGCTGCGACACGAACGCCGCTACACGGCAGTGAATGGCAGCTCGTCACTTTTTTCTCTGACCTTGTCAACTTAGCCGATCCAGTAACGTTGCTCTTCCCTGTAGTTGTATATAACTCTACCTTGAGCTAGTTTGCTTTCTATTGTGTAATGGTACCTTTTACAAGTGTATATAGACCTAAAGGCCAGCAGGACGTGGCCGGCTGAACAGAAATGAAGACAAGCGAGCACCGAACGAAGATTGCGAAGGTGATCTGAGTCGGACCTGCCAGTGACAAAAATGTCGTCAAAGACACAGCAACGTGTGGCAATCCACGAAACAAGTTCTCTATTCCCCGCTGGAAGATAGCTGGAGCAGAGGACACTCCGAAAGGAAGACGGGTGTACTGACGGCCCATGTGTGTTGAAATGGTCACATGCTTTTTGGAATCTTGTGCGAGAACTACTTACTGGTAGGCATCCCTCAAATCCAACTTTGTAAATTTCTCGCCCTTGGAAAGCGTGGCCCACAGATCTTCGGTTCTTGGAATGGGGAACTTCTCTAATGTTGCCACTGGATTCACAGTAACTTTGAAATCTCTGCAAATCCTCACACGGCCATCCTTCTTTGCCACAGGAAATATAGGTGCAGCCCAGGTTGAAGTTCTGACCAGTATAAAAACACCCTCTCTTTCTAGCCGCTGGTGCTCTTGCATAACTCCATCCTTCAAATCAGAAGGTAGCGGGTGTGGCTTGAAGAACTTTGGAGGGGCATCGTGTGGTACATGAATTGTGGCTCCGGTGCTCTTGAAGGTGCTAAGGCTTTCCTCGAAGACTTCCAAAAACTCGTGAACTAGAGTTTTCACATCCGAGAGGGAATGAACGGTTGCCTCCACCTCCGAGAAATTGATTCCCAGCTCTCGAATCCAATTGCGTCCAAGCAGTGTAGGTGAACCATCTCCTGTAAGGAAGACAGGTAATACCGCCTTTTTGTCTTGGAACTGTATTCTTTCGTCTATTTTGCCTTGGACCGGAGTCAGTACCCCAGAGTAACTTCACAACAGCACTCTAGATGGCTTGACAGGTTAAACTAAAAGTAACTCCTGAAAACATTTCTTTTTTTTACATGACGGACAGAGTTGCTTTTGTATCCATCTCCATGCAAAGTGGCTTGCTGCACATGTTGAGAGTGACGGTGAAAGGCGGTAAGGACGCAGCGCTGTCAACTTGCCCCATGTCAAAAACCTCGGGACGATGTGTCATCCAGAACGTTCATTGGAAGTGTCTCAGGTGGACGGGACTTGCGTCCTGGCCCCGAAAAACGCTGCTTCGCAGGTTTGTTCTTAGACGACTGGGCATTCTTCTGTTCTGAATTACACTTTCGACAGGTGTACCCGCTTTCTGCAGTAGCTGCACGTGGTATTCACATGCTTGCAGCTGGATGCAAGGTGTCCATCTCCGCAGCGGTAGCAGGTGACGTCTCCCGCCAATGTCGTGACACAGTGAGTCGTGAACGCATTGCTGCTAGAGCTTGCCTGGCAAATTTCTCCGGCGTCCTTCTTCGCTGCTTCCATGGCCAAAGCGGTCTGTACAGCATCCTCGAACGTGAGGTCCGGCTGCTCCAGAAGCCTGGTCCAGATTGTAACGCTGATTATTCCTCAGACTATGCGGTCTCTCAGCAGGTTTCCTAGCACTGTTCCGAAATTGCAGTGCTCCAGCAGACTCTCCAATGCTGCAACAAAATTGCTTACGTTTCCCCTTCCGCGGGAACATGCAAATTTAAACAAAAACTTTGAACAATAGCAAAAGGCTTGGGGCAGTACTGGCTCCTGAGAACGATAAGAACTTTGCCTAAAGACTTGTCTTGTGGTTTGGCGGGCTTCACCAGATCTCGCAGTATGGAGTAGGTTTCCGCGCCGCAACAACTAAAGAAAATGTCCCTTTTCATGTCATCGCCAACATTGTTCGCTGAAAAAAAAAAAAAAAAAAGCTTCAAGACGTTTGACGTATGACGGCCTTTCCTCACCTTTTCCCTGAAAAGGTTCAATTCTGCCGAACGTAGGCATGGCTAACTCAGAAGCTTGAAGAAAACCTGGTAGCTGTAGAATATGTCGCCAACTTGCAATGCCCGAAGAACCTTAATGAATTATTTTTCTCGTCACCAATTGTTACAAGTGTAGGTAGAACTTGCAACGCCCAAAGAACCTGAATGAATTCTTTTGTCACCAATTGTTACAAATGTAGATAAACCGCAAGACCTGCAGGACGTGGCCGGCTGAACAGAAACATGACAACGTTACTTTCGCTTCTGGGTCTGATGAAGAAGTGTTTCAATGTCCTGTGATGGTGACCGCGGTAGCAGACAACTACCGCTATGGAATCTGGCAGTGCTACTGCCAGATGGAGATTGTGACGGTACCGTATTGCTGTTCACAGACGACATCGAGCTTTTCTCAGTGTTCATTCTCTTGTCAACTGCATTATTCTGCGGTAGAGCAGTGACAAGGCCTTGTATATATTATGTAATGCTTGCTCCTGCTTCAATATATTTCTATTTTTCATCTGTTGGCTTATGCAACGAAATGAAAACTGTATAGTGCTTCAATATATTTTTATTTTTTCATCTGTTGGTTTATGCAACGAAATGAAAACTGTATAGTGCTTCAATATATTTCTATTTTTTCATCTGTTGGTTTATGCAACAAAATGAAAACTATAGTGCTTCAATATATTTCTATTTTTTCATCTGTTGGTTTATGCAACAAAATGAAAACTGTACAGTTGTGTTGTGGTATATGAAAATAAACATAAGTAAAATTGTTGCACGAAGACTCACCTTGGAAACCTTGGGTACTGAAATCCCGTCTCCTCCTCACTAGGAAATGCCTCCCTGATTGTTCGCACAACACAAGAAGGCAGGACAAACCTGTTGCCCCTGCCAAGTCGCCCCCACACCCAGCGCACAAATCGGCGATAGGCAACATACCTATAACGCCTGTAAGAAAAAAAATAGATCACAACATTAGAAGAGTCCCAGTTTCTTCTGTCACATGGTGGGTAGAAAACCAGGACAAATATATATAGGCTGAAAGTTAAAAAAATAAATTGTGCATGGACCACGGTAATGTGGATATGCGAGCTGTTTCACCTAAAAGTGTGAGCGGAAAGAAACGAGTACACAGCATTCTTGAATGGGCGCATACATTATATAAATGCGGGGACAGAGTTTTATTTTGGAATTTAGTTAGTTTCACAAAAAGTAGGCTCGCTACAGGGAGTTCTCAATGTTTTGTTGGCCCCTTGAGCTGACTGAATAGAAATTTATCACAAAGTCGTTGGGATGGTGAAAGCTTTCAGTAAATAAAGTTCACGTAGATAAAATGCAACAAAAAACGTATTTGACAACTGAATTTTATCCTGCCCAAATTTATTTCAAATCTATTCGACCCATTTAGCAGTCATAAACGCAACAATGGCCCAAAAATAATTTTGATGACTTATAAAAATGCCATTGCTAAAATTTGTGCACAGATTTTTTTAAGAGTTTTATGTTTTTATACTTTGGAATAATTAATCCACCAACCACCTGCGGGCACCCCTGTAGTAAATAGCAGCGTGACACGTTAACAAGCCGATTTATTCGGTCACTTCAGAGGGCCAACGTGAACGCCCGATAGATCGCATCAACTTCGCCGAGTCAAGTATACAGAATATATTACCTATGCATGTCGTGGTGCATGGGGAATCTTCGGTCGTGCAACTCGAAGTAGGCGAGCCTGAGCATCACTAGGTTGAGGCACACCAGGGGAAACTCCTCGTGCGTCGTGATGCAGCCCTGGCGCTGAATCCGGGTCAACTTGGGACCCATATCCCTGCAGCAGCGGCACTCGTCGGGCACGAAGCTGGGCAACACAGCACATCGGCTGCAGCTGCACCTAGTGAATGACACGAAATGACAACATAACTTGCGTGAACTGATCTATGACTTTTAGATTGGTCTCACCAGTCAGTGTTGTCGAGACGCCACAAATCAGGATGGGGCGAGAGTTCCGACGACTCGACGACGGCGTCCTCCGGATCGTCTCGTTCCCGATCAGGGGTATCGTAAGGCACCAAACCCAGTTGTTTCGAGCGTTCGACTATTTCCTTCTCTAAGTCTGAGAGGTCGTCGGGCACCGAAAAGGGAACTTCGTCCGATTCCCGATCATCCTCACTATGAGTTCCGGCTCACTGCTAGCCTACTACAGGTGCCGAGCCAGGCCAAGCTCCGCCATGTTAACTGAGGGTGGATAAAAAGCCAGGAGGCCGCATAACTTCCGGACTCCCGATTTTGGATATTTCAAAAGAATGTGCGCAGTGCGTTCGAAATAGCATTAAAAAACATGTTTTACGAATGCCGGTATTAAATGTTATAGAAATGTAGCCTACAAAGCTTCTAAATTTTATGATTTTTGACGTCACCGATCAAAAGAAGGGAGGAGGCGAGACGCGGGAGAATCAAACGTCAAAAATAAAAAGGCGCGCGCGCGCGCGAGGAAATTTTTTTTCGCGATGCGGTTTTTTTTGCGTGTTTATGACTACAACTTGCATCGTTTTAGACAATAAAAAAATACGACCTTTGGGGTGTCAGTGCCCCTTTAAGCGTCAGATGCAGGAGTAGAATAAGTGGTACCGATCAACATAAATATATATTTGCCTTTGGTTTTGTTCAACGTCGGAAATGTGCGTCTTTTCGCGGTTTATAATGTGTTAGCGTGCAACCACAGAAATAAATACAAAAACTTGCATAAACGTAATTGTATATTTGTGTGAGAAAATTATAATCAATTAAAATGTCATCTTTGTAACTTCCACATTTTTTTTCAAATGCCGGCCTTTAAATTTACGTTGACAACCACCCAAGATGCTATGTATAAAAAGTTTTGATAAACCACTCATAAAAAAGTATGACTACAAATCGCAGATGTGTCCTCACATTTTTATCCAAGGTATTTATTACTAATCCTGACCACTAGAGCGGAGCAGGCAGATGCAGGTGCCCACATCTTCGTTGAATACGATTCCTTACTCAAAATATTTTTTTCTTAGGCGATAATATTCTTGAATTTCTTTATGAAAAAGAATAAGTTAGTGACATATAACGATATCAAGCGAATCACAAATCTTGACCTGCCACGTCGTTTTGTCAATTTTATCTGAACTCGCCCTACATTGCGTTTTCCTCTTTTTTTGTTTTTTTTTTGCTTTAGCGCGCTTCTTTGTTTACTGCATCTTCACCCTTCATCCCCTCGTCCAACCTCTGAATCTGATACCATCTCCTCCTAGCACAGAAAGCGAAGAGGCAAACACCGCCAATACTATTTTTCTATCATCCCTCAGCTGACAATGCGGTGGAAACTACGCGCTTGCAGGACCAATCACTTACACTCCTTCTATCATGCGATCCCCTTTCTGGCTTGGGTATGGGTGTGAGCGTGATCACGGGGCAAAAGATGGACGAAAGATTTGTACAAACAGCACGTAGTTTTAACGTTAATGTCGGCCTAATGGCAGAGTACGCGCAAGCCCTCGATCGAACGTCATCAGATTACGACGCTGCAGAACAGCTAATCGGGTCCGGGTCCCAACCAATAGCTGAGGCAGATCTCGTGTCTCATTTGCGTCCGTAATTAGTTGCAGAGTGATACCACCGAATTTCTGGATCAGATGCCTCTTTTTTGTCCTTTCTTTGTTGTCAGAAGCATTACCTCCTTTCTTCGTTGCTCCTTCCTTTTGAAGCTGCTCTATCAAAACAGAAAGAAAGAAAAAATGACGAGATTTTCTTATTGCGGTACTTGTCATAATTGTCTTATTGTTATGATTGTGGTACCTGTCATAATAGAGCGGAAAACATTTACTAGAAACGCTTACTGCACTTGCATTTGTGTCGGTCAGATAGTTTGTCTATGTCGACGGTCGTCTGCTTCAGTGCAGTTGTAGAAATCTGGAGAGCTTTACTAAAGATATATTTTACCGCAAACCCCAATAACAACAATATACATAGCTAGTTGGAGCTCAGCATTATCGAATTTAAAAGTCAATCGTAATGTATCCACATATGAACTGGGAATGTTATAATCTTATATTATTCGTAATGAGATAAGATTTATTAAATTTGTTTATTCAAGTGTTCTAATTGCAATTATGTTGTGTGTATGTTGATACAGCTGGAAGTTAGTCTGCCTCAGTGGGCGTCTGGTGTCTCAGCTGTAGATGAGCCTTTTAGCCAGTGCGGTACAACCCCTAACCTGGGGCTTTAACGTGCACCACGCAGTAGTGATACACGACCGCACGCCGTTACGATGCTCATTCAGATCGAAACGGGCAGGGCTGGTGATTTAACCCAGAATACTTCTGTTCTGCATTGCGAACTTCCGCTCCACGGGCTCCGAGGTGCGGCGCGCTTACAAACTAGGCGTCCGATTCAAGATTTTCTCCGATTGTCGTTGGCTCTAAATGCTAGGACAAAAAATTCTTAGAAATTAAAACGTTTTATTTTTTTTCACTTTTATTTGTTGTAAGCACGTACATTGTCATTTTTCGTATACTTTAGCATTGATCACACATGTCATATCACACGCTTCCTACTGTTCTTGTTGGAAGGAATGGAATAATTTATTTCACTTCGTCAGGCATTCGATTATGTCGTGTGAACCTCATCAAAGCACATTTTCTTGCTATCCGTAGTTAAGTGACTAAATCCTGAGGATGTTTTTACGGTATCCATAATTCAATAGTGCCCAGACGCAATTCACCGATGTAATCTACAGCCGTCGTCTCGATTATGTTTGCGTCCCCAACAAAACATTTATATTCCGAATAATACTGCTAAGGTTCACGTTTGGGCGCGCCTCTGCAGCCACATCTTGTTACGGTTCTATGAATGTTTGCTTAGAGATTGCCGTATAATAGAAGGAAAAAAAGGAACGATGAGCTTCGTTGAAATATATTGACATTACAAAACCTAATGAGCTGTATCCTATTTCTTTAGGCATGTGTTTGTACGATACATTCAAGAGGGGTATGTCATAGTGGTATTCGCCTGAGGAGGTATGTTCCATTTGCTCGATGTTTGTCGAACATAGAGATATGCTCTTGCGTGGCTCGGTAGTTTTACTTACATACTGGTCATTATTTGCGCTTTCTCATCAATAGAAGGAGTAATAATATAAAACAGCTGATGCACCGCCCAAGGGCTTTTGCGAAATAGCTTTATATATATATATAAATATAAAGGCCAGTATAAAAAGGGGCAAATAGGGTTTGACTACTAGAAAGTAGAATTACACGAAAGTAATATTTCCCTTCATTCTCGGATGATATTTATCTTAAGCATGTTTTGTCGTATGGAGTTTTCGTATAAATGATAGAGTACATCTCATACAGAAGGCACACCAATCTCCAGCATGTGGAACATATTGAGAAGGCATAGAAACTATATTGCCTTTTCTTACGATGTATACAATGGTTCTCTTCCGATATTTCCTTCTATCTGATTTAGTCCGATATATTGAATCAGTCTTTTTTTTTTTTATTATTCAATTCGCTCCAAATCTTTCTGGTTCCTTTGTTCCGGGTTTTCAAAAAGCGAGGCAAGATCATAGTTACAATCCGATTGCGCCTATTGTATTTCGCTTCGTAGGCTTTTGAATATCTAACGTGCATAAAAGAATGCTCTCCTAATACAATAGAAACCGGTAAAAAAAAGTCGTATTCAACGTGCGTTTGAATAACTCTAGGGTTATCCGGAGAAAATATATATTCCTCCGAAACTCAAGTATTTTAGCTGTCAATAGAGCTGAATATAATACATACCTTGCGAAAGGCTTGTTTTGCTTGTAAAAATAAATTTTACATAGAAATGACAAAAAGAAAAACAACGTTAAGTGTGCTTGATTCGAAAACATGTCTGTGAAGCACAAAACAGAATTATGTCATTAAACTGAATCCGGCCTGCTATTATCTCTTCTTCACACGCCCACACACGGACACACACTCACACACTCCCACAAGCACACATTCTCGCATATAGACACACGCACGCACAGATTTGCACAGTCAAGTGGAGGCACACATACATGCGTATATATACAAGAACGTACGAATCCTTTAATAAACAAAAACATTGCAGTCAATTTTGGTTTTATATTTCAATTTACGATGTACTCCTCACCCGGTTCAAAACATAAAGGCCCAACGAGAACAAAATGTGTTACAAGATACCATTCAATTTCCATATAAGGAGCGGCAGACATCAACCGAGACGCACCGGTGGATTCACGGCGCCCGTTTTACGTCGTCCGCTTCGTGAATAAATGTTTTAAAGCCGTGTCCTGCGCTGTTGTTTTTTTAGAGAACCCTCGTCGGCACCGGGACTCTGAACTGTGTCCCCGTAACGAGGTGGACGGCGCTCACACAGCGTACGCGAGCGCGCAAGAATTCCCGAAGCAATCTGTGAACTATCCTCAATATTCAGTCGAGGCAACCCTTTCGTGTCTACCAGGCAGCCTTTCCTGTTTCATCTTCACCCACCCACTCATTATTCTCCTTGTTTTTCTTTCGAGCTGCCTTCGAACCGCCGGTGAAAAACAAAAAACACAGAAAGAAAACACATACACATCTCCCCACAAAAAGCAAAAAAAAAAAGAGGGAAAAGACAGAAGGGAAGGGAGGAAGAAACACCGCCAGTCCAGTCTCCTCCTCTCCATCAGTTTCCCTTCAGGACGCATGCGCGGTGAGGGGAGGGAGGGGTGAACGCGAGCCGCCGGTGCGGTGTCGGCATCGACGCCGGGAAGAGCGGGAGCCTCATTCCCCGACTATGTTCCAGCCGGGTCCACGTTTTTCGGCGACTCGTCGAGCTTGATCACGTGCTCGCGCTCATGGCATCCTGTCGAGCCGCCCCCTGCCTCCCAAGACCGATGGGGATCGTGTGGTTGCTGTGGCTCGTGTCAGCACCCGCTGCCCTCGCTCAAAGGTGAGAAAAAACTGGGAGAGCTTACGGGGAAAAACAAATGAAGGTGAAACGACGATACCTGTGATTTCCTCGCGATTTAGATTGAACGGGTGCCATTATACGACGTCATCTATTCTTTTTCAAGTCTAGCGGAGCTGAAAGTTTCAAAGTAAAAACTGTGGAGGTCTCGATAAGTGACAATGAACTTATTCCCAGTCGCACCTTGTTAAAATAACCATAACGGCCTCACTGAAAGGTCCTCGGAACCGCAGCATTTCGCTTTTCATAATTTAAATCTCTCCTTAATGTTGTTGTTTTTAATGTTGTTTTGTTGGGTCCAATTCGCACACTTGACATTCTGCGAATTCAAAACCGTATGAGAAATTGTATCACAACATAAACCGGTTTCAAATCGCGCTTAATACAGGCGGGAAAACGTAAGGTCGGGCTACGGAAAACACGAGTTTTGCTTGTTTTCATCTTTACTGCAACGAACATTGCAAGGTGATGTTAAAAAAAATGTGTTGAGATAATTAACCGTGAGCCGCTTGATGATAATGGACAATGTATAGTGAAAGCTGATATTTAGAAATAGAACGCCGGTGTTGCTCCCAAAATGGAACCCACCACACGTCCAGGGGCCGAGTGATACCCCGCGAAGTGCCAGTGAATTGAATATTTATTGGAAAGATCTTCATTCATTTTGACGTTATTGAGTAAACTAAAAATGAAGTTATATATTATGAGAAATTAATATGGGCTTGAACGAGTTCACTTATCACAACAATCTATTGCTAACGGTAAACGCTCTACTCCACTCAAAATATAAAAAAAAATGCCAGAACACCGATAAAACTACACAACAGAAAGAACATTTATGGCATTGCCTATTTAAGATAATACGCTTCCAATATCTCGCGACATGTGTTAGAGACTTGCCACATATCAATCTTGAGGTTGATATTTGGGGACAGAAACAGGCTGCACAGCACAAGGCCGTCGGCGAATTCTTAGTTAGTTAAAACGGACGATACAAGAAAGTGTCTCGTGGCCTACCTTGAAAAGTCTTGCAGTCACAAGGACCAAAACAACTTTGAAAGGCAGATAGTGCACTTATAAACTGGGAGTGCCTGCAGAGAACACACCAACGACAACTACCAAACGTTCTATTCAGTGAAATGTTTAGGAAGATATGTCAAAAGGATGCTAGAGTTTGCGCTCTGGGCCTCATCCCCTGCACAGTTCAGCAGCACACTGCACATTGGTTGTTATGGAGAAGGACCTTCTCAAGACATCCACAGGACACAAAACCATCCCTTGAGATACGTAAGCTTAGACCTGCCCGTCACTGCATAAAAGCGTTGTACAACACTTTTGTGTGACTGTTTTATCTTCTGCTCCTTATAATATGTCACGACTGCAAATATATCGCCCTCAGACAACGATATATCGCCCTCAGACAGCGACAACGATTCAGCAAAAACGCTGAATAAAAAAATCCTGAATGCCCCATAGGAGTCGTTACTGAATTCGGCTATCAACCGGGCTGGCATATATTGTCCTGAAGACAAGGTGCTTGAATGATTGCGCGTCTGAGTTGGCACCGACTTAATGCTGATCAGATACTTTGGAGCCTCTTGTGTCTCGTAGCCTATTCAGAGTTTTACACGTTACTGAAAAACGTAAAGAATTACATTTACAATTACTCATGGCCAAATTGTAAATAATTACAATAAGAAATGCCATTTTATAAATGTAAGTAACCGTTACCCTAAAACAAGTAATCCGTTACGTTCCTGGCGTTACATCTAACAATATTAACATCAATTAAGAGACAAAGGGAAGAGATTTATTCAGGTGTTTAGTGTTGTCATCAGTCTCAATTCTTCACAGAGAGTATTTTGAATCGGTGTTGAGTCGGTTTCGGGAGTCTCGTCAGACAGATTGCCTAAGTTTTTCGCGAAGATGATGACTACTACGATGAACACCCTGTCCACTGAGGCACTGGATGGGAGTGACATATTGTTCCTCACGAATGCCTGATGCACTCTATTGCGCTCCTCCATCGAAGCGATGGAAGTGCTCTTTAACCTGATGAAATAACAAAGTTTCGTAGCTGCTGCCGCAGCCTATGCCTGACACTTGCGGAATCGTGACGCTATAGAAGTCATACAACTGGCCATACATAAAATAATTAATAAATAATGTGTGTATATGTTATTTTTCCTTTGGCTTTGGACAGAGCGAACCTCGGTTGAGGCTTTTGTAAATAGCAGAATACATATTTTTATATATATATATATATATAAGTATTAAAGAAATAAAAACACCAACAAGATAGAAAACTTTAAAAAAATTATTTGGAACGTCGGTTAAAACAAGGCAATATGAATTGCTGTGCGTGCCTTTCTTGATGCCATTAAACAAAACACATAGAGCATAGGCCGGTTGTAGTGTACTCCAGTGTTTCCCAGATTGACATCCGCTGAGGTCACGGGCAGCGAAGGGACGAGAACTAAGCCCCACTCACGAGTTTTACTTCCTCCTGAAGCCCGGAATCTCTAACCTACGTCAGGTCTCCCTGTTCTGTTATTAGTAATAATCTGTGTTTGAAATAAGATGTGTCCTGCTGGAGTAAAAACAGGAGAGAGAAAAATACCTTAACCAGTTCCGAGGTGCTAGCAAAAAGCTGCCGCATGAAAGGTGACTGAAGAGCAGATGGCCAGGCTGGAATTCAGAAATAAAGCTGGCCAGCCCTAGAAGTTGGACTATAAAGAAAGTAAGTAGTTTTAAAACTTGCCCGAATAAGGTAAAAAGAAGCAAAACGTACATCATGTTGTCTAATAAAAGATGAAAAGTTTTCTTATACCTTTCGTGCAGCACGGAACGAGGATGACTTGGTCCATAACAGCTTCACTTATTGTCACATCGCTTTTAGTGGATTTTAAGATAAACAGAGCGTCCCATGCTGTTGTGGCAGCAGGAATATGATAGTATTAACTATAACCGAGACGGGCTCTGCTAATTCTTGTGTGCGAACTTACTGCCCCGGCCTTGTCGAAGAAGTACACAATCTTTTGGTGTACTCTTCTCCCCGTATTCGGTTGCAAAGAACAAACAAAGAGAAAAAAAGTGGGTGTAGCTTAATTGCCATCACTTCTTTTTTTTTTTTAGTACCCATTTGGATATACTGGCTTTGTTTTAATGGTCTGAAGAAAAAGAAGGTTTAGGGACATGGCGTTCGAAACAATGGCTTTACGGAACTAAACAGTGCCGAGCCTGCTTTTGCGCTGGTCAATGGGCGTGACAGTGTGACTGCAATCGACTTTACCAAAATAAACACATACTTTTCTTTTTTATTAGAGGGGAAGGGGGCGGGTTGGCGAATAAAATTGTACCGATTTACAACCTGGTCGTTACATATGTAGGGAAACTAACTTACAATTACTCTAGCAAATATGTAATTATTCCGTTGCAGAATTACAGATAAATGCAAGGGATTACAAGTAACTTCGTTACGTCTAACGAATTGCGTACAAGTCTGAACCTATCTTTGTCCGTGTTGTTTCTTTGCGCTTTTTTTAGTCTTCATCGGCACTAGCCATTTTGCTGACATCGCAGAAAAATTCGATTTGTTCTCACTGAGGGCCAAACCGACAAAATTGAATTGACGCTTACCGGAGATAAGCCTGTTCCACAAAACTACTCTGCTCAGCGAGCGAGTTTTTTTTCACGTCGTTGTCGGGAAAGTGGTTGTCAACTAAATGATGGTTGTGAGTTAACATTTGTAAGCCTAAAATACCTGTGCGTACAGGAGAAAAGAAATCTTCAGAAATTTCTTTTAAAACTAATTGATCGTGATAAACAACCTTGCCAGTTAACTCGTTTCCTCCGAACTTCGTATTGTTTCAAGTGTGTGAAGTAAACGTAAGTTTCCAGCTTGGTTTGTTTTACGTCAGTGATGGTAGCATAGCTGGCGCTTAAAACATACTTACAAATAAGAACATAAAACGAGTTTTAATGGGATAGGAATCTTAAAATTCGATATGTAATATAGGTAGAGATTTTTTCTTCAAACGCCAGGTTAACAACATTGCTCTATTTAATCATTTTCGTACTCTTTCGGAAAATACTTGTAAATATAAAAGTCGCTCAAACATGGAGCATAACCTGATTTTACTGAGCTTTTCTTGCGAAACCTATGCCTAAGATTAACAATAAAGCAGTTCTTTATATCTTAGAAAAAGGTTTAATTATGAATTCGCAAGTTATAATCACTGAGAGTTCAAATAAACGCAGTCCAAAGCAACTCGCGAGCACTTTCCTCTTGCTCCGCAGGCGGTGCGATTGAAACACAATGCTTCTTTTCAGCTTAACTCCAGGCTCAGCCTACTCTACGAGCTTATGGAACCAATCGAGCTGCGATGAAAGCCCGTCACAAAGCCATTTTTTTTTCTGAATGAATCAGCTATAATAGAACACATGCAAAAACATGAAGAACGCTGTGATTCTTAGCTTTTAATGCTGTCTGATTGGTCCGATCAGCTCGGTGCGTCGTTCGCGTCTGCAGGAAAGGCCAAAACAAGTGTATAGCCATTAGGAACACCGCTAGAACGAATGAAGAGGCAAGAAGCCTGGAGATATAAAGCCACTTTCTTTAAGCTCTAAGTGACTGTAGTGTGTATTGAGGGTAAAACGGCCCAATAAAGCACGAGCGATTAAATAGTTCACTTATGTAATACGTTTTGACGGCTCAAACTGTTGCGCTGTATGAAAGTGCTCGAGCGACTGTCACTTTCGCTTAATAAAAATGCCATGGTCTATCTCTGATTGGATCGATCTTATTTAAAAATGGGTATTTCTTAAATGTAGTTTGACGCGTTATTCCGCGATTTCCTTTTTCGTGCTATTCCCGAGAAAAGAATACCGCGTTTTTTAGCTCAGTTAAATAAACTATACATCCCATAAATCAATAGATAACTTTTAAAAAAAACAGAAATTTATCCATCAGCCGACGTCACCTAAATCAAATATCATGAAAACAATAAATTATATTGTGGGGACCCGCAACATCTATTTTAGTGAACAAGATCGTCATGGAATAAAATAATATTATCTTTCTTGCAGATAATATTATTTCACTGACGTAGATCCCACAAGGTCAGAATGTCAGTTCTTGTTCTGACGATATTATACTTAGGTGGACATCGACTCGACAAGCATTTTTTTTTCTCAGTTATATTTTCAGCCACGTAACGTCATATTGAGCCAACTTCCGCATTCCTATGTCAACCGCTAGCGTCACATTCTCACAAAATATGAGCTTCCTTTGATTTATTTTTAATCTATTTATTTGACCCTCTTGTCGCGAGAATAATAAAGAGGAATCGGCTACATTAATTATTGAAAACACAGACACACACAAAGGAAAACACAATCAGTGTAAATTAAACAAGAATACATTCCAAGGTTTTCTTTTTCTTAGTCCCTGAATTATGTTAGAGAATACGGCTGAAGGAAAGTGGTTTCAGTTACAGAAAGTAGATAATTTTAAAGAATTGTGAGAAACATTGTGCGAGCATGTGGGACGTTAACTTTGTGTTGAGGATCGGGTCTAGGTGAAATATAAATTTGAGAGTATAAACAGCTTCTTACGCACTGTGTAATTAGTCAAATTAATTTTTAAAATTTAGTTACGCAGGCCGATAAACAAGGATATTTCGTTATATTGTTGATTCTGAAAAACACGTACCTGTTCCATCATAAATACTATGCTTACATAATATGCAAAATATTTAAATATTATCGTATTCTGTACAACTATTTGCTGAATTAGTCATAATATAAACATTTGATGAGGCGGCGCATGCTAAAGGATTTGGCGTGATTAATAAGGATTAAGCTTTGAAGTTTACAATTGATTATATGGCTGGATTAATTCTTCTGCCTGTTTCACAGGTACAAACGCCAAAGAGTCGATTTATTTATTATGTTATCCGGAACTACTTAATTAAGCAACAAGGGATTGAGTGATATATATTCCCCCGCCGAAAAGTTCTAAGAGCACCACGACTTGTACACCGGAAAATAGGGAAACTTACTTGTTAGAAGTTTGGAGAAGAAGCAAAAGTTTCTTGAGATTAACGATAAATAATTCACACCTCTCTTCATACACGAAATTAGTTAAGGAGGTGTCTTACTACCTAAAAAGTACTCCAAATAAGGTATATAATAACTTTAAAAAAACCTGAAGTACGTGTATCTAGGGACGAGTAGGTGTTGATCAGCTGCAGTTTGTCGGATCAAACTTCGAAAAGTATAGATGTAATACGCGAAATATTAAGTGTTTCTACATCTCTCATAATTGCTGGTATCGCTTTTTGATCTATTCAAGATTCTAAAGAAGGCTATAAGCTTTTTATGGACCACTTAAAATAAAAATATTTCATAATATTACATTTGAACTTTCTTTGAAATCACACAAGTTCACTAACTTCAGTTAACTCTGGTTGGTATTCTTTAGATGCTCAGTAATTTTGCTTACAATTTTAAGAACTATTATGAGTCTTAGGTACTATCTTTAACCATTCAAATTATTTTCTCATGACTTTTTTAAATAAAATAATTTGTTAGGTGGAGAATAATAATGTCTGCAGTGAGGTTACAAAACAGATTTGTGTCTGCCGTAAGGTTCCAGTAATGTCTGTCGTGAGGTTGAAATCAGATGAGGGTTACATATTTTTTTATTTATTTTTTATTTATTTATAAATACTGCGGCCTCTTTCGAGGTCTTTTGCAGGAGAGGAAACAGATACAATTTGAACACATACTGGACGGAAGAAAGTCCAGGCAAACACAGGAGAACTTTCATGACGCAGCATGGAAAGGGGCAAATCAACAATAACAAAATAAAGAAAGCAAGAGGAGCCAGACAGAAGCAACTTCCGTTCACGTTAACAATAGGATAACGAAAACAGTCAAACTGAAATAAGTTAATTGTTAAAAAATAATCTAAGACAGTTTTCAAACGACTTGGGTTCTATTGATTTTACAATCTCCTCAGGCAAGTGGTTTCCATTCTTCTATGGTACGGGGGAAAAACGACTTCTGGTACTGCAATGTTTTACACCAGTACGGTTTAAAAACAATATCGTGCGACAACCTGGCAGAATGAGAGGGGTTGTGCATCAAATATCTGGTCGAATCAATATTAAAGCAACCTTTACTCATCATAAAAATAAACTTTAGTCTAATTATTCTCCGCCTCTCATCTAGGGGTTCCAATTTAAGATCATCGATCATTGCTGAAACCGAATCAGGTGCGTCTATAACGGCTCATGATATAACGTGCAGCACTCCTTTGAACTTTTTCCAGTCTTTCTATGTATTTCTTGTGGTACGGATCCCAGATGACACAGCCGTACTCAAGTATGGGTCGTATAAGAGCTTTGTATGCTACTAATTTGGCTTCAGCCGTTGCATATTTAAACTTTCGTCTAAGAAATCCCAGTTTACGCTTGTGCCGCAGAGCAAATTTTATCAATGTGATCATTCCATTTCATGTGTGTTTCGAAAATCAGACCAAATACTTTAAAGAGGAAACTTGTTTTAGGGGCGAGCCCTGCAGTGTACGTAAATGGCCGCTCGGATTTTTTATTTGTTATTCTAAGCAATACACTTTTTTCACTGTTTATTTTCATATCCCAATGATCGCACCACTCGACAATTTTTGCTAATGATGCACTCAATCGAAACTGATCTGCTTGCTCCCGGACCCTTGTGTAAATTAAACAATCATCCGCGAAAAGCCTCACTGTTACATTAGCGTCGAGGTCATCAACGAGGTCATTTATATATACCAGAAAAGAATTGGGCCATAGACCATAGTGAAGTTTTCACTATGGTCTATTAAACTTAGCGGACATTGGATAAAAAATAACCGATACAGTAGCCTGGCTAATTACCTTAATTATCTAAAATTATGTTGTTGCTTTTTTGTTAATTATTCGTTTTACGCGTCATGAAGCAATGGCGGTATGGACGGCATTTACGATTAAAGGCTAAAACTATTTAGACAGATGTTTTTAAAAATACCAATGGGCTTCGAGATATAGTCATTGATCCAGTTGTCGTGTTTTTGGGGGGAACAGGATTTCTAAACAGGTGAGAAAGGGCGCCCGAACCTCGTTCATAACGAAGCGTTGAAGAGCGGAGTACTCGCTTTGGGTGCTTCGCTATTATAACGGCAGCGCGACGTCGGGATATTCGCCAAGGCACGCTGCCGAGTTAATGACGACGTGGCAAAACGCCTACGTCACATGTTCATGCATATTGGTGGAGAGAGGTTTCGAAGCTCTTTGGAAATCGGACAAAAACGCGAAATTTTATCGTGGAATATCTCGTAGCTCGTCGGAATTTCGAAAGCTTTGAAATTGGTTTAGAGTTCATGTTGTAACTGCCGCTAAACTGGCAATTGAAACATTACTCAGAAAGTCGATAATTCAAAAAGTCAACCTAATTTTGCTTGATTAATCAACTTCTTGTGTTGATTTATATGTCATCTAGATGTCCGTCAAGCCTGGTAAACACGTGTTGAAGACGGCACCAATGTTGCTTTAACCTGTCTTTTATATCTGTTCAAACCCAGCATATTAGCACACGCCACACAAAATCAAAAATAAGGGTAAAACAAATTAACACAAAATGACTTTTTTTTACGCATACCTTCAAGGTGAGCATGAAAAAATACGCTCAACCCAGAACATGTTATAGAGCTACGCCACTGAGAGAAGCCTTCAGCAATCGCGACGCGGAAGTGATACAGTTTAAGCAATATTACGTTCTCGCTCAGTGTAGATGTAGCGCACTACATTATTCAACTTTATTCTCTATAATTATTCTCCGCGTGCGAACAGGAAGTCCGTGTAATATAGATGTGCCTTTCGCAGAAGCACAGAACTCAATAACTCTGCATTGGTAGTAAGAATTGCACTTTTTTGTTAACCTGATAAAATGCAAGAATAATGAACCCTATCTTTGTTGTACCAATGTAGTTTATTGCCGAAATGTTTCCAATTTAAAACAAGCAATTTAGCTGGTTCCGACATCCAGTTCCTCATCCACTTCAAAATCAATTGCTCCTGGAGACAGGAAGGTATTTCACTCACAGAAATTGATTTCCACAATCGTCTAGGGTAATCTGGAAAAGTAAATAAGTACTTCATAAAAGGCGAATTTGATTAATCGTAACTTTATGCAAAAACCATTCTTCAAGCGAGCACAAGCTCAAAGAGTACTTCAAAATAACGAAAAGAAGTCAGCTTTTGGTACGGAAACGTTTCAGCATGCGTTCCTTCACACATGCAAGCGTCATCTCTTACTGGTTGATTGTGGAACATGGCTTGTTGAGGTACGGACCTTTGAGCAGATAATATCTCGAGCGAGTTAATGGACCAATATGACTTATCATCCCCAGACATTTGCGCCATTTTTAACGTGGTTGCTGCAGCACTCTCATAGGAGCCGATGTATTTATTATAAAATATGACCATAGCACAAAAAGTTACGCTTTGGACAATTCGCCATGCTACTATCTCATTCTATCTATTTTGCTTATTCTTGTGCCAAATTTTCCAAATGATGACGTGTGAACTGCAGGTTCCTCAGTCGAATAAACTGTTTGCTGGATTGCCACTATTGGATAGTATCAAAGATTAATCGAAGTGTAATTGCAGTCTTGGGTATAAAAACAATTATGATTTCACAAATTAGTTAGAATCCCTTCTAAAGATTATGGCGAATTCTGCAGAGTCTAAAATGTGTATTACATATGTAGAAACATATATTTCAGGAGGCCCCTCACGCAAATCTTTAACAACTTAAAAGTTCAAACGATCACAATTTAGAAATACCTGAAAGGACAATATTTTCATTGCCATTGCAGTATACCAGAAAATTCGATAATGTGCTCGGTGCATTTTTTTCAGCTCAAGTCCAGAAGCAACCTATGCTACAAGCTAAAGGGCCCGATCAAGCAGCGCCAAAAGCGCAAGGCAACTGTGCCTTTTCTGTTTATGATTGGTTCAGCAATGATATGGAACGTATACAGGAACGCGACGAACGCCATGATGGTGGGCTTTTAACGATTGATTCCATCAGCTCGTAGAGTCGGCTGCTTCTAGACTTGAAGGTTAAACGATAGGATAGGCGATATCGCCGCGTGCGTGACAGAGTTAGCAACGCACGCAGCTATCACACAGAGGAATAGGGTTCGAATCCCACTCGGCCGGGATCCTTATCCTAATAATTCTCTACTCTTCAAGAAATCCTTGCCCATACTCGGCTGCCATCGAGTTTTCTTGTTCAGTGCGGTAGTGAAAGTGCGGCATGTATGAAAGTAGCGATGACTTGCTGCTTCTGGTCGACGTCACCTTCCGACCGACGCAAGATGCGTGGCAGATTTCTCTTAACGTAGGTAGGCACAATTTGGCCTCGTTAAACTTTTTATTTTTCGTGCCAAATTCATATGCTCTTTTTAGTGGTGACAACATTGTACCAGGCGGAATGTGGATATAAATGAACGCCTAAAAAATCAAGTGCCTGACGTACACAAGCTAACAATCCATCCTTAGATTCCTCCTGTACGGAATCAACCAGTAATATTAGCGCACGTTTTATGCCCTGTAGACCTTCGTAAAGATCACCCCTGCCCGCCTCCATCATTTTCTGCTGGGCTGTGGAACGCTTCTGAGCATGCACCGTACGTGGCTCTGCTGTGCGGTGTATCACACCATGCGCTTGCGTCCAAAGCTCAGTGACTCAGCATTTTTCGTCCGGGTGATAAGCGATGCAAAGGTCGACATTCACTAACCACAAAGTTATATCAGAAGGTACATATCTATGCCGCACTCCATGTCAACTCCAAGAAGTATGTAAATACGTGCGATGGATTTTGCGAAATTGTTTAGAAGTTATGATGTTCTTCCTTGGACGAGGTTTCGCCATGAAAGGTAACGGAGGATGATAAAGTTACGAGTATGTTGCATACGCAGGACACTCATATCGCATCCTCTTTTATCTTTGAAGTCACTGTTTTTCCCCGCAAACAATCCGCCTTTGCGGGAATTTGCACACGGCGTAAAAGTTAAAGTTGAATATGCCACGTGGAGACACATAAGTGAACTAGAAGCGCCTTTCGCAAATTTCTGGCCATGTTAAAGTGTCAGAACATTGTTTCTTTTTTTCAATTTAGCCCAAGAGCCAGGGATCAGTGTAGGAAAACAAACACTCACATTTTGGAAATCAGAACTTGTATGTTGGACAGACTGAGGTATTTTTGTATACTTGAAAGGAATCTAAATCACTAGAACACATTTCCGAAACACCGTAAAGTCACACTCAAAATTAACCGCAGTGCGCGACCGTATTAGAGAACTGCTTCGTTCAACACGTCACTAATGCTGTTGATGTCCAGAAATAAAAGAACCTGTAATAACACATGATTTTCTTAGGGAACGGGTAAATATTTTCCGAGATTAAGTAGGCTGATATAGAAACCAATAGCGGCAATATTGAAGATTACGGTAGGATGCATTGACGCTTTAATATATAGTATTTATACCCTAAATTCTGAATCTAGTTTTTACTTAAGAATGACTGCCTTTACACATCCTTCACCACAACTGATTCCGGCGAGCTGAAGGTGATCTCGGATAGCTGATCCAGGTTTCTGCAACACTCAAGCATACACAAACGAAGAATGCCTCGGGGAACTATTACCAAGCACTTACAGTATTCTCTTTAGGGGATGTGATGTTTAAGGTATATATGTACTACCACTACCCGATAAATATTATAAAAAACTTTTGTTTGGCACAATATGACCCCATCTGGTCTAAAGCCAGTACACTATATATCGTCATTCAGTATTTTTTTTATAAAGACAGTCCTCTTAATAACAGAACGTTAGTCCAGTTTATCACCACGGCTGTTAAATGAACTTTCTCATAAAATGCATAATAACGCACGCAAACCATAGAATGTCAAATTATAGGTTCACCGTTGATTAATTAAGGATGTGATTCAACGCTTTTTGTACTTCGCGTAAATACCGCTTAGAATGAATCCCTGACGCCCATAACCTATGAAACACACTTCAGCTTTTCTCCTCGTTCAATGGTAGTCGTAACTCTAACCGCAAATACTTCACCGGAAGGATACAGAACACTCCCCAAGAATTCATACAAAAGGTCGACAACGAAGATCTGCGGGAACACGCGTGACAGCATCAGCGGTACCGTCTTTGCATCCTCGACACCGCCAACGGAGCTCATAGCAGGCAAGGCATGTCCAACGGAGCCCACAGCAGGCAATGCATAAGCATCCAAAGAGAAGGCATACTGGCCATAATAAATCGGAGCTAGCTAGATCTACCAAGCGTCTCAGCGTGAATGGAACCCCGGGCCGTTCGTTCCACAGCCCGACGCCTCCGCTTGTCTTCACAAGACTGATGTGAAAGGGTTCGCGAGCAGCAGGAGAAAGTATGACTCACTGGACAGGCGTCCAACGGCGCGCGCGGCTCGCTCCCGAACGACGACGCGTGCCCACGACGATACGTGGTGACTCGTAACGTATCAACAGATAGTGCATTGGGCGTATACAATGTCACCAATTCGCACAAAAGCCAATAGATAGCCTAGCGAGCATATGACACTTCTCCCGTGGCGATTACTTTAGTTACAACAAGGGGATCCTTGAAATTCTAGCGCATTAATAACCCCAGGAGCAACACACCCTCGAAGAAAGCAGAACACATGGAAATTTCTCGTTAAAGCGTAAATCTCACAAATTCAACTCCTGAATAAATATGAACTTGTCATGGTTATACTGATAAACTCGGGGAGCGCATGAGTGGGACGTGTGTGCAACAAATCTGAAACCGCCCAAATCTCCCCGTAACAAAATTAAACATTTCATCACGCACACATGATGCAAGCACGACTTATTCTATGCTCCCAGAATGTATAAAAAATATCAAAACAATTTTATACTTTTATGGTCTCTCAACATTCGCCGAGCTTCCCCCTAAATTGCGGAGACTGGCGAGACAGAAGGCTCGTCTTATTTTTAGAGCGTATGCTTTCGAAAGCTCCCTTGCGGCGTCAGCGGCTTCAGAGCGGTTTCAATAGAACATTTCTGGAAACAATACCGCGAAGAATTCCATATTCATGAAAGCGGAAAGCATACTTATGGGTGAAAACAAAAGATACACACAGTGCAGACATGCTTTTGCATTGTCCTCTGTGCATCTTTTGATTATTTGTGTATAGTCACCTGTTATCAACACGCTCAAACTTACAAATTTCTGGTGTGCGCCGGTATATGCATACAATATTAAGTCTAACTTGTAACCACACCTGAGGGAAAAAAAACAAATGAAAGCGGAATGCTCTCAGGACCTCAACAAGGTTTTATGGGTTGGGATAAAGATTTTTCATGCGCTCTGGATTATAAATTACACCCAAGCACCTAATTATCAGTTCCATCCGACAGAGCATGTGCGTTATGACGCCAATATTTGATGGGCTTCTACTGTGTAAGTAAAGTCAAGAATAAAATGAACGTATCATAAGCTTCGAACACGAAGTATAAATAATTCAACTCCAGATTACAAAAAAAAAAAAAAAAAACTTCATTTGTTTTAGTAAATGACATCATTGACACCTTGACATTTTCGCGTATCTCCGCGAGCATTATTATATCTCATTTTTAGTTGAATTAATATTTATAGCATTCAGTCAAATAAGTACACTTATAATCAAGCTTCATCTCATGCGAGATTACAGAAATCTCTCTTATGCTTAATCCCTGGTAACTTTTACACCTAGGTTCTGCGTCTGGCAGTTATTTTTGAATCACTGCACTTAAATATCCTTCACCACACCCGATTACGTCAAGATGACTGTGATCTCGGATAGCTGATCCAGGATTCTGTAACACATTAGCATACACAAATGTGGAATATTTTACGGATCTATTACCAAGCACTTACAGTATTATTTTTAGGTGATGCGAGGTTTAAGTTATAAATGTACTACAGCTTCCCGGTAAAAATCTAAATAACTTTTGTTTGGCATGGTATGACCCTATCTGCTCTACCGCCAGTACACTATCTATCATCACTCAACATCCTTTTTTATTAAGCCAGTACTTTTATTAACACAGCAATAGTGCAGTTCATCGCTACTCCTGTTAAATTAAATTTCTCATAAAATGCATAAAAAAGCACGCGAACCATTGAATATGAAAAGAAGAGGTTCACCAATGCAAAGATTTTCGAAGTTCGCGTAAATACCGCTTAGAATGCATGCCTCACTTTCATAACCTGTGAAACACGCCTTAGTTCTTGCCCTCGTGCAATGGCAGTGGTAAAACTAAAAGCAAAAAAATCAGTAGAACCCATCCTTTGGGAATGATTATCTACGTTAATGCGAATATCATCAAACGGTGCGGAGTTATGCGCGTTCGTCAGGTGGCCGGCACACTCTAGATACGCCAGCCCACTCTTGAGGCGATTCTAAATTTGTTGACACTTTCACAGCCCTGCGCACGATCTCCGCAGCCCAGCACGTGCGTTTGTGTCACTTATGAAGGCGAGCAAAGCACGCGCCATACGCACAAACACTCAAAATGGTACTGACCAGACTTTCTGGCGTCTCAGCTAGTCTCAACCAACGGTACTCTAAACGGTTGTTTATATCTTTACCATAGGACGCGCTTTACAGCGCTGTCACAGCTACCGGTGCGCGCGCGTTCCATGCACGAGGGCTCATTCCGCTCTCGTGAGGCTGAGCACGGCCGCTACATCACCCTCTCCCGAGCGCGGGAGAGGGTGAGCTAGCGGCCGTGCTCAGCCTCACGAGAGCGGAATGAGCCCTCGTGCATGGAACGCGCGCGCACCGTAGCTGTGACAGCGCTGTAAGCGCGTCCTATGGTAAAGATATAAACAACCGTTTAGAAGTGCGTTGAATGACTGCCTTCATAGCTCTGAATAAAGAAAAAAAAACTGCCTTCATAGCTCTGTGGTTAGCGTGTCTGCCTGCTGATCAAAGGGTCAACGGTTTGAATCCCAGCCGGCGCCGGTCTTTTTTATTTATTTATCGACCCGCGGCGTAAGAGGTTAGATAGCCAGATAGATAGATAGATACATAGACGAAAAGTGCGTGAAGTAGCCAAAGAATGCTATTCGCATTAATACTTTACTGGAGGGATACAGGACATTCCCCGTTAATACATAGAAAAAGTCGACGACGAGGACCTGCAGAAACACGCGTGGCGGCGGCAGCGGTACCATCTTCGCATCCTCGACACCGTCAACCGCACCGCATTCCAAGGCGTCGTCTTCACGTGCTTTGACGACGAGAGGGGAAAGGTGGGGGAGAGAGGCGTCATCAAATAAACCACTTCACCAGGGGTGGTTTATGGCGCAGCCGCCGTTCTGTCTGACGCAAATGAGGAGAGTGTCCTGAATTTCCCCAGTAAAGTATTTGCTAAAATACAGAAAAAAGAGCAGCGTTCTTTCCCTCAACTCGAAGTCAGAACAAGCGGCCACGTGATCAGAGGCCGAATATATGGCGCCTATGTTTATCTTAACCACGCGCTGGGGTTGGCAAAGCAGAGGACATGCGCTGCGTTCCAGACATTGCTGGTGCTCGGCTTTTGTCGTCCTTGTAGCGATTGGACACGAACCACTACCCGAATGCTTGTGGCGTTATTGATTATCGCAAGCCCAAATCGAGTTGGCACGGAATGCTGGGGCCCACCATAAGAGCCGCATTCCAATATCGTCACTGGAGTACATGCCAATACTGCGACTTCCCAACAACATCATCATGTTTCGGAAAGAATAGATTGAAAGAAAATGCTCTCTTTTATTCTTGAAATTACACCGCAACAAAAAGGTTTCTTGGCAAAATGTGTTGCGTGCGAGTATGCTTGAGTCTTACTAGTGACAGTAAGCTCGTGTAAAGTGAAAACATTTTAACTGATAATCCTTGCTCCGCCCTTTTAGGCGCTCACTTGAATACGACTCTCTTATTCATATACTAAGCAAGGAACCTAAACATTTGTGCCGTCAAAGGGTCTAAAATGTTTAAATGCGAGCTTTGGGGAGATTGGAAGATTATAAACCAGTACTCCGTATTTACCAGAATAACAAATGTTTATGTGGCATTTATGTGCCTCAATAACGTAAATATAAACTTGGTAAATGCACTGCAAAATTATTAAGGTTATTTTTTCAGAGGCTATCTATCCCACCACCTTCTTCATGGAACGAGTCTCGGAGAGAAGTAGGATTCGCTGTTTATAACTGCTTCTTGTTGTTGTTGTTGCGGTTATACATATTTAATTGCTTGGAGCTTACGGTGGAAGTCCTGGAGCAATCTGATATTCGGCCTGTATTGTCGTCGCCCCTGTGAAACAATTTATTTGACGTACTGCCGAAACGCGACGTCAACAAATGATATGTTCGGATGGCTTGCTGACCAACAAAAAAAGAACCGCAATGGGGTAATATGAGAAATAAATTCACACAGGCGGTACAGCAGGTGAATGCAATTGATAATCAATATTATGATGCAGAAAATTACTTCTGAGGTGTACAATAAACATTGATCGATTGATTTGTAGATCGCATGCAACATAAGTTATTGCGGCACCATCATTTCTATTTCAAAAGATATTGCAGGTATGATGGTAGTAAGCCAGAGTAATTGCTGCATAGAAGGCATTAAATCTCCGTAGGTTTGTTTTGTTCAGTTTCATAACTACAACAACGGTGATTTCCAGCGATGGTAATTTCACAGAAGCAGAGTTGCAACGGAAACTATTTTTGTCTCAGAGTCTAGGAGCCGAGTCTCACCCTAGTTTTCATCAGGATTGTGTAATGTTGTTGTTATGGCAGTAGCGCATATGTGCTCTGGAACAAAGGCGAAGCAAGAATGAGGTGTATTTTAACAAGATTGTTGGGCGAAATCACACGCGAAATAAAGAGAAATGGAGAGCGTGTACGTCTGTTCGAAGGATACTACAACGTGTCCCTAAAATGTTTAAAACGTTTTAATCACAGAAAAACAAAATGCGCATTGCCAAACCTCATTTTCCGAAAAACTTTAGCGCTAAAGGTCAGAACCAGATGTCAGAGTTTCAGAACGAACCATTATCTCACTAATCATTTATAAGTTATTTTCTGGAAATTTCCATATGAAATGGGAACATATTTCGGCCGTTTTCGGTAACTGGCGCCTTTCGGGTCCAGGTATTCGAGAGCTCCATCGAATGTCATTTTTCCTTTGAAAACTTAAGAAAATCACTAGTACCTTTTGAATGGGATAACTGCCAGTTCCTGAAACTTTGGCATCTGGCTCAGAACACTAGTGCTACATTTGAGAGGAGAACGAGCGTTCGGCGGTGCGTAGTGTATTTTTACAGTGAAAATAAAGCAGCGATATATTGTTGTTGTTGTTGTTGTTGTTGTTGTTGTTGATGTTTTGTTGTTGTTGTTGTTGTTTTTGTTGTTGTTGTTGTTGTTTTTGCTGTTGTTGTTGTTTTTGTTGTTATTGTGGTTGCTGTTGCTGTTGCTGTCGTTGTTGTTGTTGTTGTTGTTTCGGAGGGGAGGGGGGCGACACTTTGTAGACGACAAGTGTAGAAGGGACGTTATATGCCATCAATGAGTGAACGAAGGCTGCCAGCAAGAGTAATAATATCTGTCTCTTATATTTTACCTAGACTATTTTAAATACCAAAAACCTTTTTATTTTTTTAGATGGTAAGTTATGGTTTCTTATTTTCGCTAGCTGCTATTAAAAGCAGTACCTTTAAAACATTAAGTTACCCGAAAATTCCACGACAGATAAAAAATGTTAAAGAGTAACATTTCCGACCGAAATGCAACTCGAAGAAGTAGAATTCATAAAAATGCCCGTTTGTCAAAGATCTTAAGAAAACATATGCTCTAATTATTCGTAGAGACCTCTCATTAATAGCGCCATTCCATTGAACAAAATAATGACGTGACGGAATGAAATTCAATCGTGGGCTACAATTGTGACCATGATCATAACGTCTACATGCGAATGCAGACGATATGAGGCTTGCTATGTGGCAGTGTTATATGGCAGAACTCAGTTTGTGGTTACAGCGAGGTGGTCGTTGTATCAACGGCCAGTTGATAAAATCTAAAAAAGGTACCCCCAATACACACATCTGGTTGCAGAACCTACGAAGGTCACAGTAACCTGACGCACTTCAGCGATGTTGTGTGGCTAAGCTTAACCAAACTTGACATATTTTGTCATCCTCAAGAAATATCAGTCACTAGGCGCCTTCTCTGTAAAAAACATAAGTCGGATTGCGTGCACCTCTGTTGGGCTTAAAACACGACCCTAAGTCACCGAGCCGCGTTCGAGTATCCTGGAAAAGCCATGTAAGCGTTTTTCTGGGAAAATGACACGTTCTACCAGAACTTGGTTGTACGTAAGTTGGACTCTTTTTTCACTTTCGACTGCCGAGTAAGACGGGGTTCCGCTCCAGCTGCCAAGTTTCTCTTCGTCAAGATTCCGGTGAGAGACGTTTGTCACGAGTGCCGAGGCGAGAATAGCATATTACAACACCATGTTCTTTCGCTCTGACGCGCGTGAAACTGCAAGACGCGCTCGACCTCTACGATGACGAGACAGCACTGATAGCTTACTTCCGTGTCAGCCATCTCCTGTCAAAGTTCCCTGTTCGCCTTTCATTTTCTAAAGTCCCATCTTTCTTGCTGGAATTTATAAGCTTTATACCAGAGAAATATATGCGTGTTGTCGTTTAGGTTGTGATTTTCTACACTCTTCAAGTCTGAAATGAAATCCGAAAAAATAAGCTGTTCCAGAGAGTGAACCTGCCGACGCGCATATAATGAGATTATCACAGCGGATATCTGTTCCCCCGTCGTCCGACAGGTTCGAATACACAAATTTAGAAACTCCAATAAAAACGGAGGTATAAGACACAGATTTCCGCTCCTAACAAGTATTCCCGGGGAAAAAATGTAGACGTGGTAACCTTACGTGTTCTGTAATAATAAACCGGAAAAATAGATATACAGAACATTTTTTCGGATGTGTAAGTAAATTAGAAGATTTTGCGCACGAAATGAGTTTGCAAACAGAAATTATAAAAACATTTGTTAATTGGCACCAGGAGAACACTTGGTGCCAGTTCGTAAAAAACCATGCGTTCGCTATGCGCATAGTGTTTTACACTAAACGTATAGTTGTAAAACACTGTACGTTCGCCCTTAAAAAAAGTTATTTGTGGTTCTTTTTATGAGATATATTGGAGTGCAATGTAGGCTTGCCAAATCTACAAGATATAAAGGAAGCGTTTTCTATGTGCAAGCAAAATAAAACAATTATCATCATTAAAATAGGTTGTAAAGTTCAGTTCACGAAGGGTAGGAATTTGAAGGTAAGTGTTTGCTCATTACTCGACAAACAAATGACGGTAGGCATAAAATAAAATGTGACTTGATTTCTACCTATATGTTATTTTTATTTTGTTGCATATGAATACAGCACGTAACAACTTTCGACATTCGGGGTGTGTGCATGTTTATACAGCCAGAACTTAGTCTGCCTGAAAGGGCGACGAGTCTCCCAGCTGTAGATGAGAAATTTAGACAGTGCAGTACAACCGCTAGCCTGGAGTTTTCCACGTGCATCACGTAGTAGTGATACACGACCGAACGCCGGTATGATGTTCATGTAGACCGAAACGGGCAAGGGTGGGGATTGAATCTAGAATCCCTGGGTTCAGCAGCTTTCTTTCGCTCCACATGCAACCAGATGGTGTGTGCTAGACCACTCGGCCACCGATCTCCCTGAAAACGCACGACAAATATAAAAATATGCAGATTTAGCATAAATTCTATAAGATATAAAGCATGGAGATAACCAAGCTGCTAGTTACTTTCATAAAAAGAACGCAGGTTTAAGTCTGATAATGCAATGATGGAAGTTTACCTTAACCTGTTTCCATTTCAAATCAGA
Source organism: Ixodes ricinus (assembly GCA_037355805.1). Taxonomy (NCBI): domain Eukaryota; kingdom Metazoa; phylum Arthropoda; class Arachnida; order Ixodida; family Ixodidae; genus Ixodes; species Ixodes ricinus. The sequence goes on from JAZHYW010004588.1 coordinate 161,702, forward strand.
TTGTTGTATAAACTAAATAGTTACAATTGGTGGTCAAAAGCATTCGTAGTATTATAACTGTATTTTTCCGTTTAAATGGTCATGCTATGGCCGCCTGGAAACATATAATGGTAGAAACATACATTAAATCTATATCCTAAAAATAAGCTCAATGCAGAGAGGGCCATTCTTCGATGCCGTTCAGCTGCGCTTCTGCACCTGGTGGTTTACAACGTAAACCCCTCGCTATGCCCATTTCTTGCTTCCGTGTCGCGCCGTAGGACACCGCTTATGCGACTGGTCCCGCCATCCACTTTGCAGCGCCTTGTAGCTAGACGCTTTGAAGGCTTACTTCAAGAGAAGTAGCTGAAATGATGTCCTCTCCAGAGACGAAGCCTTTATGCCGATGGGGGTTAATATACATGCTCTGTGTCTATGGTGAAGCTGAAGATGCCAATAGAGGTGTGCAAGCTTGCTTGCATCGCAGATGTTCATTGTGCCATTCCTTGATATCGACCCCGCGCAGATGAAGTCAGCTTGATCCGGATCTTAGTGGCATGATTTCTAAGTCACCTTGGTGAGCTGTTGTTTTGACTAAATTCGTGACGGCGGGAAGGGCGTTCAAACAATGCATCCGACACCACGTATAAAGTTCTATGTATCTTTGGTGTGGCGAACGTTACAACTCAAACTCGCAATAAATAAAAGGTACCACCGTTTACACTCAAATTGATAGCTGTCTTTTTTAAGAGTGCGTAAGTTTTGACCTGTGATTGGTGAGCATAAAAGCTTAAATATTCCAAGTAGCGCCGAAAATGTTGGATGGTGAAGTAGATGGCTACGTAATCGTGATCAAATCTACAGCCGCGGAACTACGCTGACGCCAAATTCTAGGAAAATAATCCGTGACGCCACCAGTGGCCACCAAACTTCTATTGGAGAACTCCGTTGTCTGCGACATTTTAGGCATCCGCTATGCTCAGGGAAAACACATCTGCAAATGAATGTGCCAGCCGCGCAACTTCTGCAGACACCTATTCTTCAACCTGGTATGTCTCTCTTCCTATGGAGACCACAGCATGGAAGCAGAGTGATTGACCTATGAAAGGGTACAAATTGTGTAACAAAATATTGATGCAAATTCACAACCCTATTACAAGTTTCCAGTTTTGTTTAAACATTAGTCAGAATACGAGGTTAATTGTGCCTGTAGCTAGTTCCCTTTGAAATGAAGCTGAAGTGGTTTGAAAAATAATTGAGTGAGTTCTTGATTCTGACGTATTTATACCCGCTGAAGCAAAATATCACAACCGTTTGACGCAAAATGACCGCAAAGCGCCAAAAGAAAAGAGCAAATAAAACGGAACCGATTTAGTTTTCTTTCCTCAGAAAGTTACAGGAACTCGGCAGTTCTAAAGTTTTCAAACGAACCTAGTTCGACTTCGGATGAACTTGAAAGGAAAGCGCGTCGTCACTTCTAAGAAAATAAAACTATTTGTATCCTTCTCATTCAATTCCCCATTAGAGAGCTTCGCCTTTGTCCACCATCGGGGAATAGCTTCGGTTTCGAAGTTGATACACCCAAGACATCTTCGCTCTGTGCTCGGCCACAAGAACGAGAGAGAGAGTAGAAATCCAATTACTCTCGATCCGATGTTGTTTTTAAAGGTGAATTACGTGCCCAGTCATCACAAGACAAAGCCCTCCAATCCCAGGTAACTGGAGAGCGGAGTTGTTTTTAAAAAAAGATCCCGGATAGCGGAGTTGCTCCATTAAGTATGGTTACTTCAGCGTCACGGTGAGAAACCAAATGGAAATTACAGGAGTATAACTTTTCTCTAGAACAGTCGAGTGATAATTCCTGTATTGTTTCATTTCTTTTTTGCGTGTGCCTTTGGATGCGTTGAGGTGCTTTCTTAAGTTCGAAGTTGGTCGGCAGAGCGTCGGATTCAGTCGAGCCATCTTCAGGTCCAAACTCATTCGTTGTCTTTGTATGCCCCGTCCGAAGTACGTTACGAACAGCAAATGCCGTGTTTGTTCGGCCCAAACTTCTTTGTTCGCATAGCGGGAATTCACATGTATGAGATCTCGGTGTCGCCGTGAAAAGGGCGGTAAGCGGGAGGAGCAACCGTGCCGAACTCGCTTTGTACAGCCGACGGCTACTCGAAAGTACGGCACAGCATAACAGCGTGACTCGGCAACTTGGCGCCACGAAAATTCCGCGAACCCGTGAAAAAACAAGCAAACAATCAACAGGTCGGACGGTCGAGTCGATGGCTCGACCGGTCAACGAATAAATGCAAGCCTGGCCGATTCACACAAAGGACTAATCTGCAGACAGGTTGATCACGTGACGACACGCCCGCCGATCGTCCGCCTCCCCAAAGGCATCCACGCGGAGGAAACAATCAGCAGGCGACAGCGAGAACGGACCGAACCTGTTCGCTACCACACAGTGCCAAACAAATTCCAGCATCGCACCGTGGCATCGTTGCCTCGAAGCGAAAGCGATGCTCGCCTCTAGCGTCGCGGCGCTGCCACAAAAGAAGGTTGTGGGTCGCTGTACAGAGCGTGACAGAACACCGTGACAGGCTTACGCGAAACTCTATAAGCCTGACTAAACTAGGGTATGGCACAAGCATGGCCCTGCTCGAGGAGCTTTCGGCGTAGGAGTGACGATGTTTTGGGCTCGCGAAGGGGACGTTTGGAGATGACTCACGCACCGCACTCTCGCGCACAACACTTCAGTACACCAGAGCCACCAGAAAGTAGGCTGCCTTCATGTGAGCTTTAGGAACTCACAAGAAAGGTCTTGCTGGATGAAAGACTTGATGTACTTGCACAGAAGACCGCGGCGTGCTTGTAGACTTTAGACGAAAGCTTTTATACGTGGACCCGGCGGAGTAACGGAAACAACGACGCGCCAGCCGGTCACAGTTCCTGTAACATATTGATGGACCTTCTTTGTTTTGCTCCTCAAAAAACACACAAAACCACGTTGTATTGTTGCTAGATTAAACACTTTTTCAAGACAATCAGGCACTAAAAAATCCTTGAGTGAAAAGGCGGCTCGATTATTTCAATCCGCCAGTCCGCAAACGAGGCGCGGATAGCAGGAATCGATGGCGTGATTGTCACGTGGTACACGGACCGTGGACGAAAATTGCGATTCGGTCCGTCGTGCGGATTTGCCGTAAACAGCACCAGAAAGACCACGGCTCTGAAAGTCAGCACAAGAAGCCTGCGAGAGAAGCGCGGCCAGTCGTGTCTGGTCCTTACCGCCGGTCCTCTCATGACGTCGGCTGACCGTCATGCTCCCTCCCTTTTTCCTCTGTCTCGAAGGGACCTGGCTTCACCGCTTCTTTGATGGCCAATTTCCGGCTTTCCCCTCATAAAATGACCGAACGAATACAATATTCGTGATGGCGGGGGCTAGTTAACAAGGCTCACATACTTTTTCTCGTATTTCAAACAGTCTCAGTTTCCCTATAAGCACTCTCTTTCGACCCATGAAGGTAGGAAGGTTACTCTTATAATCTAACATTTGGTGATGTGAAATCGTTTAATGGATCATCGCTCACAGTTCATAAGAAGCGACCTCGCACTTTTGCTAGGGTTGAGAAATCTTATTAACGGCAATTAATTTTATCGCATTTCTTAATCTGGTTTTTGAAACCAAATTATTGGGTAACAAATCAAAATTACTGAAACATATAATGACTTCAGTATTTATTTTTCTGCGTCTAAAAAATGTTCTGCTTTAAAGGAGTGAAGCGTTTCATTTTTTTAATAATATTATTGACCTGCAAAACATAAGTCATGAGCAATTAAGCTCGACTACAATGATGTGAAAAATTAAGCGATGAAACCGGTGTGGGTTTTGTTGGAAAGCGACTTGGCTCATGTTCAACGTATCACTACGAGATATTCGAAGGGACATATGCATATTTCAAATGATTACAAACAATTTAATGTTAATGACTATAATCAATATTCAGCCCAGTACTTGCTGTGAACTTTGTTAAACAATATTTAACTTTAAGTTTCATCGCTTGGCTAAGTGCATTTGCTGAAACATAAAAACAGCCGTTCAAAATTTAATTGCAAGGCTGCTAGATGTTTTCTACTCAAGAATATTTTTATTGAGTTTGATTTTGTTTTTACTCAAACTTATTTGTAAACGGGAAAAGGAAATTAATGTCGTTTTTTTTCAAATTAAGTTTTTAATTAAAAACGGATAGAAATTTTATTATCTTAAATCCGACCCTGCTGAAAGAGCCATACAAACCCATAAGACCCATATCCCATAATACTATGCGAAAGACCCATATGAAGAAAGACTGAAAATTGGGTTGTTTTATAGGCGTACTTCACAATTTTATGTGGTAAAAGAAAATTACTTACCAGCGCCCTTCACAATTTGGGTGGTTCAAGCACATCTACCATAAATTATACCCGTATATGTCAACAATACACACAAAATGTCGTCGGTGTTGTGCACCCCATCTATTTAAATAACATATTTCAAATTCGGAAGTTATTAAACAAAGGTGGCAGAAAATAATGTCACTTACGTGCCATAACTAAGGCAGGGCAAGTATGGTGTACAATCACCAAAAATCAAATTGAACTATGCATTTCTCATTGAGAAACATGCATATGGTATCTTATATGGTTCCTTCAAATGTTATTCTAGGATGTGGGTTCAATGAGTGCGTGCGTATGTTTTGTGATTTTTTTTTTACTAGAGGAGCTTATATTTTCAAGACTAACAAGTAAACGATTTAATCCAATCGATGTCCCATAATCGTTGTGCAAACACATGAGTCTAGAGACCGTTTTTTGTATTAAAGCAGTTTACTGTGATTTGCGTCTGGCTTTGTGGGATGGTATTCGTACATTTTAAATCACTTACTAACAACCTACAATCAAATAAGAAAAGCAAATTAACGTTATTGCCAGATTCTCTACAAGCTTTTAGCATGTCTCGGAAAATGGACGAGTTTGAAACAGCGCCCAAAAATGAGTTGCTTTTGTTAAACTAGACATTTCCTTCTACACCACATCATATGGAAATCGGATATGTGCTATATCTAAGATGCATTCTCTTACAAAACTTTCCTAAGTGTTTTGTTCGTAAAACATAATGTATGTTCAGTGCAGAGGGTTGTCTCGCTTAGAATGATGGATACGCACAGAGTTGTGTCCCGGAAAGCTCATTTCGTAATATATTATCGAAATAAGCTTTCGTATAATCTTTATTTTTATTATTTTGCTAGGTTTTGGCTTTTTTACACGTACTATAGTGGAAAGGATCACATATTCTTGTCTCAAAAGCCATCTAAGTCCCAGGTGCGATGGATCCGGATCTTGGGATCATTCCGCGTTTAGTGCAGCGCATGAGCCCAGCTCAAGCGCTGTGAGATTTGTTTTAACCTTAGCCCGTCAGCCGTCGAACCAAGAAAACTATAACAAACAAAATGTGTGTCGTTTCCTGTCTTACTCATGTTTTCCTTTATATGGCGACACTTTTACCCCAGTGTCCTCTCCTGACAAAGATCATAATCCCGTCACAACGTTCTGTTCGTGTGTTTTCTGGACCTCGACACCAGATGGCAGATGTTCCCGCCTTTATTTTTTTCTTAGTCTCCTGCTACCTCTTTTGTTTTCTCTTTTAATATCCCTGGCGTTATTCTGTAAAGCGGTATGGAGATAATTTGTACATTGGACATAACCATGACAACCTCGATCCTGGTTCTTTAATATCCATGGCACATTTACATTTCCTTTTCAACACAAAGAGTGCGGCGTTTTTTATCAAAATTTTAGAATTTTCGCATCATTTAAGGATTTTGCATAAAAAAGATACGCTCTTCAAACTCATTGCACGCGCACCTGTTAAAATATTATTTCACCCTAGAATTTATAGTTAAAAGAAATACCTATTTCCTCAAACAGTGTTCAAACCAAAAAGGGATTAGAAACGTTTGCCGTGAGTTTTGTTTTAGACTGTTTTGTCATTTTTTATCGCAGAAACCGCATTAAGTGGGAAAATATGCTTTATTAAAAAAAAGTTAAAATGTTTAAAAAACGTGATTAATATGACCTTTGAAAGTAAGTTAAGATAAGGTTCGGGTCTATACGTTGGAATAGAATTGTATAGCTAATTCCAATGCTGTATTTATCTTCAACTCACGATCGTATCATTGCAGTCAATGTTCTTGGGAGCCCGTTATTTCATATTTTACATTCATTGACCATACCTATTTCCTCTACCAATGTTTTGCAAAGAAGTATAATCTTACTGGGGTACTTTAAAAAATATTTCTTTGGTAAACATAAATATAGAGCTTCCCACATATCAGGACATTTCTAATAAGCGTGCCTTCCAATTGAAACATTAAAAATACGACCTAAGCGCCAAACATGTTACCCATCATCTAACAAATATGCAAGTGCACTTTCGTCGGTAACTCGTTTAGCTACAAACGTGGTGGAATAAATCAATGTAAATTTTTACAAGGCAATTCTGTGTTTCAAGGCAGCTAAAGAGTCGGCGCTCCGTAGCCCCAATGTGTTAACCGTTTCCCGTTGAAACACGACCTGCTTCTTTATTTAAAGCTGAGTTGAAAAAAGAGCTACGGCTGTCGCTGCCACCGTACATTTGTTTGCAGTGACCGCTTCCAAGTCGAAATATGTACTATGGGTTTCCGTATATTTACTCTCCCAGCAGTTTCAAAACTGCGCGATCCCGCGGTGGTGTTTATTCTAAGCCAGTAAACAGAGGTCGTCCTGCGCAGGCGGGTTGTTTTAGAGCGTTCCCCATAAAGTATTGTTTGAATAGGGTCGCTGGAAGCCTTCAAAAATGAGCCATGTGCTTTCACGGTTCCGGAACACCCACCCATATTCTCTACAAAACTCGCCAAGCAGATATTCGAATACCTCGTTAAAACGAAGACTTTATATTTTTTAATTGAAGTGCTCTAATCAAGTAATATTAACACACTCATGGTATTCCCCTATTGTTCATTCTGTTTAATTTTTTATGGCCTTTTGTTTAGCTCTTCGTTACGGAGGGCTTGACTAATATATACTGAATTACCACGTGAGCAGAAATATCAAAACACGTCTTGAAGGGAATGAAAACATTTTACAAATGTATACTGTCACAATATATTGCCTGACACATTTTCGTACGTCCACTTTTTCGTGACACCATTGGCGAAAAACCTCCGACATCACCGACCAAGTTTCTTGCAGTATAAACAATATCTATAAAATCAAATTAATTCATGTTTCGTCTTTGTTTGCTCCCAGGTTTCTTTTATTATTACTAGACTATATTGGAATGGAGATTGTTATCATATGAGACTGTCACAGAAACTAACACGACAAACTTTTGTGAAATGTTCAGTGCCTTTAATAATCACAGTAGGAAATGTATAATATATATATATATATATATATATATATATATATATATATATATATATATATATATATATATATATATATATATATATATATATATATATATATATATATATATATATATATATATATATTGTGAGGATGATAAAAGGGGATTTAATGAGGACTGGATAGAGGTGTTCAAGCGACAAGATCGTTGTGCACCAGCTGAAGAGCGCGCGCAGCTTGGCCCTCCTTTTTCAGCTTCGTCTTCTTCTCCCTAACACTTCCCCGGGCGGATAAAGGGCCGGTCCACCGGCCTTGGTGCCTTCAGTCGTGGGGTGGGTGGAAAGGTTTCATGCGGGAAACATGGACAATGTCACGTGACTTCGTGCGGTGATCTCTAGGTGGTGCGACTGGTTCCACTTCGTAGCTTGTAGAAGAGAGACGGCGGAGAATGCGAAACGGGCCAGTGTATTTCTGGAGCAGTTTTTCACATTTACCAGGCTTACGGAGTGGGGTGGCGAGAAGGACTTCGTCACCAACGTTGTAGGACGCTTCGCCATGCGTTTGTGCGTAACGGAGCTGTTGTTGCTGCTGGGATCGTAGAGTTTGAAAACGCGCAAGTTGTCGAGCATCCTCCGCGCGGCAGATGACCTCTGACGGATACGACGTCTGAGGTTCATAGACGGAGGGTAAAATAGTATCAAGAGTTGTAAGTGGTTCACGGGCGAATAACAAGTAATACGGTGAGAAGCCTGTCGTTGACTGACGTGCGGTGTTGTAAGCGAAGGTCACATATGGGACGATAGCGTCCCAGTTTGTATGATTTTCCGCGACGTACATCGACATCATCTCTGATAACGTGCGGTTGAGGCGTTCTGTTAGCCCATTGGTTTGGGGATGATAAGCGCTGGTCAATTTATGAGTTGTGTTAGCCAGACGCAAAAGATCATCGAGGAGCTTAGCTATAAAAGGAGTGCCCCGATCGCTTATTATGACCTGGGGTGCACCATGCCGGAGGAGAATGTTGTGCAGAAAGAAAGTTGCCACTTCTTGGGCTGTGGCGGTTGGAACACAGGCTGTTTCGGCGTATCTGGTGAGATAGTCTACGGCGACAATTATCCACCGGTTGTTGTTTGTAGACGAAGGAAATGGGCCGAGGAAATCGATTCCGATTGTTTGGAAGGGTCGATGAGGCGGTGTTATGGAATGCAAAGGGCCGGATGACTGGGTGGTTCGAGTCTTGTGAAGCTGACATTGGTGACACGTGCGAATGTACTTGTTGATGGTGCGATACATGCCGTTCCAGAAGTAGTTTGAACGCACGCGGAAGTATGTCTTTGCGAAACCGAGATGTCCAGCGGTAGGGTCATCGTGGTGTGCTTGGATGATGTCCTTTTGGAGGGTCCGAGGAACAACGAGCAGCCAGGGTCGTCCATGTGGCTCGTAGTTCCGTCTATAGAGGACACCATCACGAAGAGTGAAGAGACGAGCGCGCTGTTGAGTGTGCCTCGTGAGAGATCCAGGAAGCCCCATCAAGCATTGTATTAGTGGCCGTATATTCTGATCGGACGCTTGAGCAGCTGCGATGTCAACGGTATCTAACAGAGCGATGGAAGAATCGTGGTCGCTTGGAGCGTGATCTGAAATGTCAGTGGGCAGAGGACATCGGGACAGCGCATCGGCATCGAGATGACGCTTTCCTGACTTGAAAACAACGCTAAAATCGTAGTCTTGAATTTTCAGCGACCAACGTCCAAGGCGGCCAGATGGATTTTTAAGGCTGGCAAGCCAGCATAGGGCGTGGTGGTCTGTAACAATTTTAAAATGGGTGCCATAAAGATACGGTCTGAATTTCGATATCGCCCATATTAGTGCTAGACATTCACGCTCTGTAATACTGTAATTTCTCTCACACTTAGTTAGAGTTCGACTAGCGTATGCTATGACGCGTGGGTGACTATTTACATTTTGTGCCAGGACAGCCCCGATGCCATGTCCACTGGCATCCGTTCGGATTTCCGTGTCAGCTCCCGGTACGAAGTGGCCAAGTATTGGGACGGAAATGAGTGCGCGTTTAAGAGATAGGAATGCCTTGGCCTGGGAGGGTCCCCATTGGAATGTAGTGTTATTTCGAAGCAGTTCGTTTAGCGGTTCGGCGAGATCCGAGAAACGAGGGATGAATTTCCGGAAGTATGTACAGAGTCCAAGAAAAGCCCGGATGTCTCTTGTGGTTCTGGGATTCGGGAAGTCAGAGACAGCTTGGACTTTGGTGGGGTCTGGGCGGATGCCTTCCGAGCTGACTAGGTGACCCAGAATCCGAATTTCCCGAGCACCGAACGTACACTTTTTTGAGTTCAACTGCAAATTAGCGGAGCGAAAGCAGTCCATAACTTGCTGGAGCCGATGTAGATGATCTTCAAAGGTTGAGGAGAATACAATAACATCGTCGAGGTAGCAGAGACATATGTTCCATGTTAAACCGCGTAGAACACTGTCCATCATCCGCTCGAACGTCGCGGGAGCGTTACACAGGCCAAAAGGCATAACATTAAACTGGAAGAGACCGTCCGGAGTGACAAACGCAGTTTTCGGTTTGTCCGCGTTGGCAACCGGGATTTGCCAGTAGCCGCTACGGAGGTCGACAGATGAAAAGAACGAAGACCCTTGAAGTGCGTCGAGCATGTCATCGATACGAGGGAGCGGATATACGTCTTTTTTAGTTACCCTGTTTAGACGCCGGTAATCAACGCAAAAACGCCACGAACCGTCTTTTTTCTTTACGAGAACCACGGGGGAGGACCAAGGGCTGGATGACGGCTGTATAACATTGTTTTTCAGCATATCAGTCACATTGTCTCGAATCACTTTACGTTCCGCAGGTGAAATACGATACGGGCGGCTCTTAAGGGGACTTGCGTTTCCGGTTTCAATCTGATGTTGCACCACAGATGTCTGTGGGAGTGTCGACCGGTTGAAGTCAAATAAGTCGCTGTAAGCTTCCAGAAGACTGGAAAGAGCTTGCCTTTGGTCTGGTGTTAAGCAGCTGTCGATCATCAGCGTTGTATATTTGGTGGAGCACTGGGTTTGAGGAATTGGCTGCGAGTGGAGATGGCACGTGTCTTGAGCCAAAATGGCGAGGCTATCATGGTCGAACGTCCTGATGGTTGCAATACCAGCTCCTCGAGGTAATATGAGCGGCTGCGCAGAAGCGTTTGTAACGTATAAATTAATTTGGCTTGCTATGACGGCGACGGTAGAGTAGGGCAGAAGCAAGCCCTTTTGCACGAATGTGGTAAGCAGTGGCTCGACAAGACCGTAATCTCCTTGGAAGCTAGACTCAGGCTCCAGTGTTACTGCGACAGCGGTCATTGGTGAGATACATAGATCGGCTGTAGTTCGAAGGACAACAGGATCACAATCGGCCGATTCGTCTGTGTCAGAAGTGTTTAAATGCAGCTGACGTTCCCCACAGTCAATGACGGCATCGGTTGACGACAGGAAATCCCACCCCAGTATCACGTCAGCCACGCAGTTCGAGAGGACTGTGAAGACAACAACGTAGCGATTGGAGCCCAGAGTCACTGAGAGTGTCGAACAGCCGAGAGGACGAATTAAATCTCCATTTCCCATGCGTAAAAATCGTCCAGGTGCTGGCGTCAATACTTTGCGCAAACGCCGTCGGAAACTGTCAGAGATACAGGATTTGGCGGCACCGGTGTCTACGAGGGCTATAAGTTTTTGTCCGTCAATTTCGATAGCAACAGTCGTTGGGCCATCTCCAGGAGGATTTATATTGCAGTTTCGTGGTGCAGCCTGACCTCCTGTGGCAACGCAGGCTGCGGGCTTCAGTTTGACGTTGTATTTGCGACGGCGGCGACATTGAGGGGCGACACGGAGCGCTGGCGTCGAGGGTAAGGAGACGGTGATCGGCCTCTGCGATCGTCACGCTGTGAAAATGGAGCTGGGGTCTGGCGGTCAACGGGACGGCTGTCGTCATCGGAAGAGTAACGTGGATAAGGTTGAGGGAAACGGCGATACTCGTCAGGGTTCATGCGACGGCGGCAGTAGCGCGCGACGTGGCCGGGTAAACAACAATTAAAACAGATGGGTCGCTGGTCTTCCGTTCTCCAAATGTCACTTCTTCGGCGCGGTGCGTAGGTTCGCGACGCTGGGGAGGCCTGATTGAAACGGGAGCCTGCGTAGAAGTGCTGCGCATCATGTGGCATGGTACAGAAGAGCGGCGGTGCGGGAGGTGGTGAAGCATATGCCGACGTCGATGGCGTCAGTGATGCAAGCGCAGCATGAAGTTCGTTCTGTACGACTTTCTGGACGCTCTGTGCCTGAGGGTGAGTTTCGGTAGTGTCGGAAGGTGGACGGAGGTGATCAAGAAAGGAACGCAGCTCTTCACGAATGATGCTGCGAATCAATGCCGGCAAGTCAACACCGGCAACAGATGCAACGGATACCTCTGGCAGGCGTTCGAAAGGTGCCTTCGAGATCCGTGCACTCTGCAGTTCTTCGTATTTTTTGCACTCACCGATTAGTTGTTGGACTGTCGTGGGTGACTTGGGTGCGACAACAGCGAAGAGGTCTTGGGACAGCCCTTTAAACAGATGACGGATACGATCTTCTTCGGTCATGTCGGCATCCACTCTGGTGCAGAGACGAAGGACATCCTCAATGTAGCTGGTGGAAGACTCGGTGGTGGCTTGAAATCGGCGAGCCAGCTTGTCTTTCGCTTGCTGTTTGCGTCGTTCTGGTTTTCCGAACGCCTCCGAAAATGCGGCTGTAAAGGCGTCCCATGAACTGATTTCCTCCTCATGGTTGTCAAACCATTGCAATGCAGTGTCTTTCAAAAAGAACACTACATTGGCCAACTTGAAGCTGTCGTCCCATCGGTTGTGGTGACTTGCGCGGTCATAACTTTTCATCCAGTCGTGGACGTCGGTGTCAGGAGAGCCAGAGAAAACAGGAGGGTCCCGTTGCCGGTTCTTGACGGTCGGTGGCGATGGAGTGGAACCGGGGGTGGCAGGCCGTTTGAAGTGCTCGCTCCTTGGGACATGATGCTAATGGTGCGCCCGCTACGTAACTCCAGAATGGGGGTCAGCCGAGAGGTTGGGAAACGTACTGACCTCCACCACTTGTGAGGATGTAAAAGGGGGATTTAATGAGGACTGGATAGAGGTGTTCAAGCGACAAGATCGTTGTGCACCAGCTGAAGAGCGCGCGCAGCTTGGCCCTCCTTTTTCAGCTTCGTCTTCTTCT
>JAZHYW010004589.1:0-16179 GCA_037355805.1 Ixodes ricinus
CACGATGCACCGTGTCTGCCTTCACTCAATGCACGTTTCAGCGTGTTGCTTATGAAAGGCTAATGGCGGCCAGCAACCGAGAGCAGGCGAGGAGACGAGCCCAGCGGGCCGCGCTCACTTTCCGCCGAATTGAGAGCACACAGGACACGTCGGTTCTCGTTCGATGTCTTTTATACACAGTAAACAGCCTCCAGCGTGCATGGGTGGCACGTGCAAAGGTACCCTGCGTGCGTCGGCGGCGTCACGTACCTACGACGGAGTTTCCGCTAGACAAAAGAAACAACGAATGCCGAGCTTACATGGATAAATAACTCACTATTTGGAATTCGGCGGTAACTTACGCCACCTAGCGAGATTTTTCGCTAGCCTATAAAAAAAGTGGCCGAAGACGCCTCTAGACGCTGCGAACGATCCCGAGTAGACACTCAACCCTACATCACGGACAACATGAGTAGCACGTTTCACACAACACTGACATATGCACAAACTACATCAAACGCAGCGCCCGACGCTTCCTACTCAGTGTTCTTCTTCCTCGCGTTGCGCATATCAGAGACTTGGACATCGCGGGTGAGCTCTTTGGTCGCTGACCGTTACAGATTTATAGAAGAAGACACAAAACACGGCGGAATGGACAGCCGTGTGTAAAATCTGTTTGTACTTAAAACATGTGTGAGGCAAAATCTATAATGTTAGTCCGTTTGCGAAAAGATATTACGATGTACTAACAATTAAATCTTAAACCGGTCGTGAAAAAGTTCAATTATTTGTTATTTTCTTGCTTAGACCAGTGTTATGAGCAGTCCGGCTAGCTGGAATCAGATAGAAGAACACAAAGTTATTGGGGATTTTATCATTATGTAATTCAATAATAAATGACAATGATCGTTGTGCAAAGCATTTTTTATATATTCTTTTGAAGGACATCCGCCCAACACTTCACTTCCGCTGGTTGCAGTACGGGAGCAGACGCCTTCACTTTTGGGGCGTTTTGATGCAGTTTCTTGTCGTATGTCGTGTCAGTGTTGAGTGGAGCGGTGGGGCTCGGGAGTTTGTGACCGGTGTTATTCGTGATCACTGGTGTGGCGCTGATGCGTCTTTTTTACACCGCCACCGCCCCGAACTTTGAAGATTCACGGGCCCGTAACACAGCATTATGCTGAATCGCGAGCTCCTTTTCGTGTTGACGTCGGTTTCCGGGTACCACTCGTGGATACTGCAAGCGCTTTAAACAGTGCGCACCGTCTCGCCTACATCCCCGGTGACGTACTCGACCTGTCGAAACATATTGCTTCCGTCATTTTGGAGTACGCAAGGCAGTTATCTCGTTGCTCTGGTTTCGGTTATAAAAGCAAGGCAAAACGCTCGCAGTTCCCGCCCTCAGTACACGTTGGACATCTTCCACACTTTGACACCGGATAACTGGATGAACGAGGATTTACATTTACTTCAAAGGTCACTCTGCCGCGTCCTCACCGTTGAGCAGCAGGAGCAGCTGGCGACAAGCCGCGGATGAAAGGCTTGAGCATCAACAGCCCAAGTGCACTCGGTGCCGATGCGGGCGATGCGGGTTTCTGTCAACCGGTAGGCTAGCACAAACCGTGACCGTTCCAGCTCTTCGTCATGACACGGTGTTGCAGGAAGCAGTGTAAAATACAACTACACGGACCACCGAAGCAAACGCACTGTTATCGTAAATCTTGGCTTGTGATTGCGCCTTTGTAGATCATCTTATTCGTTTTGCTGGAGAGACGCGAACGACGGGGCGTAACAAAATCGCTTGCATATTCCGCATACCTCGCAAAAGCATTTACCGTCACCTTGCGAAAAGCGCACCGTCCTGACTTCCCCTGCTTTTTACCTGCTTTAAGAGCAGTTTGTACCTGCTAGTAGGTATGCCTTACATGAAACTGAAACTTTAGAAACTAGTGGCAGTGCCAGAGAGAAAAAGAGACAAAGTTGGGAAAGCTTCGCTCGCTCCTCCGTCTTCTCAACTCTCAAGTGATTGTACCATAATAAATGCACCAACGCTCGCCTCTTCCCAAAATAAAGGAAAAGCACTATGTTCACTACGTAAAAAATGGTCTCAGTTCATGCATCTGTGGGCAGGTAGGAAATCTTGCCCCAATTTATTCACACCGCATGATGTGCGCAACGAACTCGCACGAGATTTACAGGAAAATATCTGTGGTGACTTAAGTTTCCCTGAAATTCTGCATAACCGGTCGTTTGCAGGACCGAATCGTCTACTCGAGCGGTGTGCGTCGCTGTGCAAACACGTCGCTGTGCAAACGCAGTCCAACACAAAGCATAAAAACGGCAGATTTAGGACAACAATCCGGAGTCCATTGTTCAATTTAAATGACGTAATTTTGTTGAAAACACCCGCAGCTTTTTACTCACGCTATCCGTCGGGATACTTCCACATTTTGAAACGGAACTAAGGAAGATTTACTTTTAAAAACACTCGCTGCGTTTTCCCGGACCAGCTGGACGACGGATCAGAACTGACGACGCAACCCACAACAACCAATTTGCGCTCCGGGTGGTTCTACCTGCAAGCACCGCACCATACACCACGAACGTTTCAGCTCCTTTTCGCATCGCCGTGTTGCACCAAACAGAACGAGATCGCCGAAGTCAACGCAGCGCTGTCGTGAGCCTTGGCTTGTGGTTGCGCACTCGTGGACCCTGTGACTCTCTTCGCTTTCCAAGCACACACGACGATAACGAATGATACTTTCCGTCTCCCGGGAACATCACAGGGGCACTTCTCCGGTCACGTATTCGCTACATGTGCTCGCAAATCGAGGAGCTTCCCGCATTCCCGTCAAACCAAAACAATACCGGCGCCATGTTAAACGTGCGTTGCTGCGAGAGTTTTTCCGACCAAACAAAAACAACGAAAGCAAACCGGCTCTCGCTTCCAGCGTACATCGGCGTTGCGCCGTGGCCAGATTTTTCTGTCAGCTCTAACTTAAAGATGACCTACAGATGCAGCAACACTGGCCATCACGGAGCGCCGTAAATTCTGAGGAGGTTGCATGGGAAGCGGCGGCACCTTCGCTTGCAGTTGAAGGGTTGAAGCCAAAACGAAACCAACTGCAATGTCACGTGTTCAGATCGAGGGCACGCTTTTTATATCCATTTTAACTGTTTAGAACGAGTAATTACACCCATAACTTTATTTGTGGTGTGTGAGAAACTATTATCAAGACCCCTAAAATAAATACAAACCTCGGCGACAAAAGGGAAGCCGCATTGCCATCGACCAGAAAAAAATGACAGCGAGCACGGTTAGAGCACTATATAGCTCCTTCGGAGCAGAGTAGCGCAATCTAGAACGCCGTCTCTCGGCGACTAGCGGCGAACGCCCGGGGGTTCCAATGGTTCCAACTCCGGTCAGAAATGCATGGGGAACGTAAGAAAATCGTTGTTTCTTCAATGTTGTGGAGATGTACGGAACGACAATAGTTTTTGACATAATAAAGGAACACTTTAGAATCATTTGCGCTGAGTTGTGTCCCAAGTAAGGACGTAATTTGTTTTTAAAAATTGCACGAGCGGCATCATGCAGCAGACGACGCGGCGACGTCACAGCGTCCACGTGACCCGCTCCGGCCAACCCAAAGAGCCCATCTCCGCTGCGTGCAAAAATCGTCTGCTTCAAACGCCATTGCCATGGAAATTGCCTTCTCAAAATTTGCACACGCGTCCGATATTACTAAAACTTCGATAAAGTGTTTAGTGCTTTACCAACTTCACGACAGACTAGTTTTGAAAAGTGTGAACTCGCCGTTTATTTTTTAATTAGCCGTGTTGCGTCGATCTCCATGTATTCTCCCATAGGGCGGGCCGCCTCCTGGAACCCTGAGTACCACGTGTCTCGCGCCGAGCTGCTCTGTCGGCCATGTTGTCGGCAAAACACGCGGATCAAAGGATTGCGCTACTCTGCTCCGTAGGAGCTATATAGTGCTCTAAGCACGGTAAGCGCCAAAAGGGCGGGTTTTTCCCGTCCCGCGACATGCCATAATTGCATTTGGTGCCTATCTGTCCCCGAGACATGTTTCTTTCCGCGGCATTTGTCTTCACGGACCTTTCTAGGTGTGTCCCCAAGCAATCCGATGCTTCGATAGCCGGCAATGCTGCGGTCGTCGCCGTTGCTGATGCGTGTTTTCGAGGTCGGCTACACGGCTATGCGTGTATAACCGCACCAAAACACATTTTTCACAACCTCGCATGATTTTTGAACGAATTACCCATTCCTCAACGTGTAAATGTATGGTAATTTGTGTAAATAGCATGTTTTTCACCCCAAATATTCACTAAATACACGGGACTTGCTAACAGTGTAGTTAAACTACAGTAGTTTGAGTAGAGTAGTTGAACTACGTCCAAGTATGGTTTTAATCCATCGGAGAGGGAAGCTAATCCCCGAAAGTCGTCTTTGTTTCCATCGGAGGGGAAGACTCTAATCTCCCTCTCGTGGCTTCCAAAATGCTAAGTCAGAGTCGGAAGATAAAGCAAATATGTACACAAAGGCAAGACCCTCCTCGGTCGTTGGCCGCGACGTCACGGAAACGATGGGACGCTATTGGATGCGGAGGTGGCGGAGGGATATATGATTCCCTACGCTGTCTTCTGGACTTGTAATCTTCTATAGGAGAGAGCATGACGTCACCTTCGTGGCTTCCGCAAGCAATCCTCTCATAGAGGAGTGTCCTCTCGTTAATGAAAAAAATAAAACAGTGAGTGTGAAAGCGAGCTGGTGATAATTAATCATAGCGTGACACCTGAGATTGGGGTGCGAAAAAATTAAGGAACTTTCAAGTCGAAGGAAAAGACAAAAGAGAATGTCTCAGAACATTGCGACGTTCACCTCTGTGGTTTTTTCTTCGACATGAACGTTTAATTGTTCCGCACCACAGTTTCAGGTGCTAGATTATGATTTATTTTGCTCTCATAATATTTTAAACCTCCTCGCTTGCGCTGAGTGACCATGCAGTAGCGAGAGTTCAAAAAGCTACGGGGAAGCCACCCCCGAACAAGCGCAGAGATGCGTCGTCTGGTCACGTCTATGGTGAGAGTAGAATACCCCTCCCAGTATTTCTTCGGAGTTGACAAAGCACCATTTCGCGATACAAATTTAATAAAACCAAATTTGGGGAATGTACTTTGAAGTCGGGAATTGTACTTTCCTCGGAAAGTACCAGAAAAAAATACGTCGAGTAAAGTACAACTACATACTCAGAGAATGTACTTCAAGTAAAGTACAAGTCTCCTAAACCTACTTGAAGTAGTACTTTAAGTAGAATGTACTTCAAGTACTTCCCAACACTGCCATGAAGCTATCGTAGGATTCCATGATAACGTACACACAACTTCCGGTTGTTTCGCTTGGCGTATTCGAATTTGTTTTAGGGTTTCGTCTTACGCACATTTTGAGTGATAGCAAAAACTGCTGCTACGCGCTAAAGCACACCACCAAAGCAAAGCAAGGCGGAGAAATTACCTGGCGTCGTCACGGGACAATTGTCCCGACTTTACCTTGGAGCGATGGCAGCGCTCCAATCGGTCCTATTTGGGGCTAATACAACATAAGGTCTGCCTTTGAGGTGCGGCCAGAATGGCTTGCGTTGTAGATAACGTCCCGCCTATTGCATGAGCCTTGTTTTGTGAGGTCCAAATTTTAGTTCAGTATTCCTTTAACGTGAATCACGCAGTAGTGATAAGCGACAGCACGCCAGTACGATGTTCATTCAAATCGAAATGAGCAGAGGTGGGAGATTGATCCCGGATCCCTGGGTACTGCAGCGCAAGATTTTTCTCCGCGTGCTATACGAGCTGTGATGCGCGAACACACACCGCCTCTGTGCGATGTGAACAGGTCAGTATTGAGAACGTTCAGCACCTAAAGGATATGCAAAGCTCCTTTATATTTCTTGAAAAAAAATCGGAAGATGTTTTGCCACTTTTTTAGCAGCGCCACAATCAACCGAGTGCGTGTTACGCGGCAGGGTCTCGCGCTGCCCGTTCCCTATACTCGATCTTCGAATGCACCCGCTGCGTCTTGACCATATCCGCACATTCCCGCAGCCATGTTTCTCAGTCTCGCTCCGGCGTAAAGGTTTCACATCTTGACCTTCGAAAGTTTACCATCGTCGAGTGTTGCTCTTCGTGTGTTTTCACGCCATATGACCTGCAGCAGTTGCTCACAGTTCAGATTCAATCGTGTTCCCGCAGTTGAAAGTGGCGACGGCGGCAGCAAACCGCGGTGTTTTCAGTTTGTCTGTCATGCTGCTACAAAACGCTTGTGTGTTTGACTATCCGCAAGTCCCTTCGAAACAACGTCCACCAGTGTCAGTGATTTGTAAGATATACGTGAGACGAGTGTTTTGCTTTTCGTTTTGTCAGATTGCTCCTCGCGCACTGACGGTCTAAGTGAACATTGCGAATGATATTATCGCTTTATTGTTTTCGTCAGCGCAGGATGGGATCTGTGTTCTCGATTACCATACCTTGTGTAAATCAAAATAGCGCCCACTGTGACCCAGCACGTTTTGTATGGAGCAGCGCTTAGGGAGGCCGACACATCGATTGAGAACTATGGTCGTCTACTACCCACTTATATTGTCAGAAAAGCATTAATAATCTCCGAGAGGTTTGTATTATTGCTGAGTATTACACATTGGCTTACATACCTCTTCTGATTCTGGAAAGGATGTTACACACGTCCTATCAGAAGCATATACCGTAGTAATTCATGACGATACGCTGAGTTCGCTAACTGATATAAGGACTTCAGTGTTAGATTTGCTTTATGGTGACCTATTTTTGTGAAGTGCCTGCTAAAATGAGCGTGATGTATTTAGATATTATTAAAAAGATCAAACGGAAAAATATAATGAATAAATTAGCAAGAACGATGTCCAATTAATAACACACGCATTTGTCTAACGGTGTTTCATTTGAGGCACATATCGGATTGAAATGCGAAGGAAATATAATAGATAACGTGACATTTCTACAGAATATATTGTTACAAAATTTGTTCGCTCGTGAAGCACTCGTGAAGCAGGCGCAAGGCTAGCAGTGGCGAAACGCGATGATAATCTTATTATCCGCGTTCTGCCACTGCTAGCTTTGCGCTTGCTTCACGAGTAGTAACTTGAGCGCGCCCCGAGTTTTTCACGAGCTTCAAGTTGTTTTAAAAAAGTTGATCTAGTGGTTTTCGATGACGCTCAGTAAGTTTCTCATCTATTTTCACTAATTAAAAAGTTAATTAACGAATTTCAATTAATTATTCGACTTATCGCAAACATTAGCCACCCACATAATGTCCCCTTGGTAGTATAACTCACCTCCACAAACCTCGTAAGTGTAACTTTCACGGCTTTTTTTTAAATATATGTAAGGCTTAAAGGCGCCGTGCAATCATATTTTAGCGTCTGCCCATTTTTGCGGTTTTGTCATCTCTTGAGGTTCGGGCAAGCCAGCTGGCACGGACAGGGTAACTAAATATCAGTGCGTCATATTTTGACCGGACAACGCGGAAACCTCCTCCACCTACGGGGCCGACCCGCGGTGCCGAAAGCGCGCGATATGTGAAGTATTTGGTCCTGGGCTTACTACTGGTCAGAGCCGCTAAAAGCTTTTTCTAGTCGAAACACAAAATATAAGTGGCGCGAACCGTTTCAATTATTTATGAAAGTAGTTTTTTTTTCAGTATTTTTAGATTAGAAAAAAAATGCAGTTTATAAAGTACGGAAACAAGAAATGACCCGTCGACATATCCGCCACTAAATGGCGGAAAAGGTGGCGTATACTAGAAAGGGGTAGTGGGATCAGGCACCGGCGAGCGGCGAGCGTCAAACAATCCTGGATGTACGCGGCGGCGTTGCGGTCGTATACGGGCTCGAGGATCCGACCGGTTTCGGGCGTTCCGAAGGCCTTCGGGGAGTAGGTTTGGCTTGCGATTTGCCGTTTGGCGGTATGGAAGCACGAAGGGGCTCCCGTTCTGAACTGATTTTTACCCAGTGTTTGCTGTCGATCGTAGCCAATGAAGTGTCATGCCGAATTAGTCTTTAATCGCTCATTAAATGCAATGCGAGAGGCCCTGGCTGCCCGCTTCATACAGCCTATCCAGAACATAATTTAGTAGCGCCCTCTCTAGCCGTTGACACGGAGTGCGGCAGCCGTGAGCGCTCGCTGAGCTCACTACCCCACCTCTAGTTCACGGCCACTCAAGCGACCAAGGACGTCATGAAGAGGGTTATTTTTTTGCTTGTTTTTGTAATTTTAATTTGCTTATTACTTTTAAAATAAAGCCAAATTCGAGAAAAGAAAACTTTCATTAAGTTACTGCGTCCAGTGTACTGAGGGTCGGTGCAAACTAAAAACCAGTCAAAAAATTGTTGCGTTGCCCCTTTAAAAAAAATCTTTATATTTATATATATATTCATTTACTGTAATAGGACCATTGATCAATTTATTGGCTCATTTATGAGTGTATCTTAAATATGGGCTACTTTTTATATATAAAGCTGGTAAATAAACTTTTCAAAAGTGATATTTAAAAGAACACTTTATTTCTTTCTCGCGGATGTAATCGCTATTTCTTCTTATGTGTCCCTGCACCATGCCCACTATCTTCAGTGAGTCAAAAAATTAGCTTTGGAATAGTTTTAACGCTCGACCACAACAGAGAAATTTTCTTGGCGCTCGCAGATCCCAGAAAGGCAATATCCAATACTGAAGAAATCATGATTCTTCTCTCGAACATACTGCCACTGGAAGTGAAAGAAATCAAAGGGCTAAGCTTAGTTTGCCGTTATGCACGAAAAAGGACATTAAATGATGCCGATATGTTACACAAAGTAATAAGAGAATAAAGATTTAGTTATGCGTAAAACTAGAACAAAAGTAAAAGTTATCATCATTAAAAGTGACAAAAAAGTTAAACAGCTCATAACCGAAATAAGGACACATTGTACAAGCTATAGGGCCTAAAGAATTATAAAAAAGACAGTGCAAAAAAAAACTATAGACCCAATAATATTACACCTTAGAGGGACAAGCTCAGTGACAACAAGGGTACTAAAATCAAAATTATTAAAAAATAGAATAAATATTTTTTTCTATCAGGCTTATTGGATTTAAATCAGATTACTTTTATTCGAGCTACTGTAGCTATGAAATAGTCGTTTTTAATCACTAGATGTATATTTAAACATGAGAGATTGATTGGTCAATATGTCCCATCACTGAAAACAATATTGAAGGAAGGATACTATTATTTTAAAGTACAGCTTAATTCAGAACAATTTTATTGAGTAAACACCGCCACAGTAGAGAAAAAAAAAACAGAGTGATCTTTTTAGGTTAATAAGAAAGCTTTTTTTATTTTCTTTTTTCGTTCTGACTTCTTTGCGATAAGTCGTTACTTTTATAAACTTTGTTTAATTGTTTCTTTCGTTTATTTATTTACCTGCATTAGGATGTTACGTAGCTAAAGAACGAACTCAATGGTAGAAAGAATGCTCATTATTCCGATTGGCTAAGGTGACAACTCCTCAGTGTTTTAAGCTTACATTCAACCTGATGAAACTTTTTTATTGTTGTTTATTAATTTAAATACAAAATAAACAAGCACAGAGAACATCGAATCATAGAAAAACAGTAAATAGAACACATAATTTTAAAATTATTTTTGCAGAAAATGTTTGATTTAAATCATCATATAGTAACACCACTTGGATTTGAATTAGGACTGAAATCACGAGTTAAATCCTCTTGATACTTTTTTCTCCACCCTTGGTGAGAAAACTGGGTTAAATATTTGAAAGCAAAAACGGGAGTTGTCGCCGACTGTTATTGAGAAAGTTAATTTGTTTTATATTAAACACTAGGGAAAGATAGACGCCTACAAAAAAGCGTCTTCAAACAAAGGCTTACTGGTGCCTGGTACCGGAACAACTGTGTACCGAAAGGACCGTGTATAGAAACAATGAAGTATAAAGCTAGCACGCACCTAAACACCCACCCGAATACCCTGGTCTTGAAGCGTCTAGTGCTGAGGCATCTAGATAAGGACCGTGAAGTAAATCAACCTACCGATTAGTGTATAAATGCATTAATCGGCCACTAAGTTTTAGAGCGCAGCTCTTAGGCGCCCGTTTTCGGCTTGAGCGGCGTCGCCGTCACCGTCGGCGTAACCGCGCGTTGCATTATGGGACGTTTTCCATAATGACGTCACACGTGGCGTCCCGTGTTTCGCCACGTGGGTCACGAGGGTAACAAGGGTCCCGAGTGACGTCACGAAGGTCACTCGTGAAGGCCTCGAAGAGGGTCACTAGCGTCACAAGTGACGTCACGAGGGAGGGGAGAGGATGGGGAGGAGGAAACGAGGAGGAGGCGAGGAGAAGGAGAGGAGGGGAGGAGGAAGAGAGAAGCAGTTGAGGAGGAGATGGTATGTAGGACGAGGAGAGGATACCCTCCTTTCTAATCCCTCCACCCTCCTCCTCAAGAGCTGCGTTCAAATTCGGCATTACAGGGGATTATAAACGCCTTTCATTTTTTCTTTCTTTAATGCAGTAATTGATCCAAAGTAAACCTTTTTATCTTTTTGGTCGTCCATGATTGTTTGGCGAATACACAGAAAAAAATATTCAATGATTAGTGTCATACTTAAAAACAATCATATATTTATTACAATATTTTGACTAAATATTTTGCTTGGAGAGAATAAAAGAGCCAAAACAGTAGGCAAGTAGAAGAATAACGGACACAACAGAATGACACTTTTAAATCACGTTTAATAATGAAAAAAAGTGAACTTTCCTCTGCTTTTCTCACATACACGTGATTCAAGCGACTCCGCGCGAATATAATCTACGCTTATTAGTTCATTTCAAAAGATTTTAAGTGCTCCATCTCAAAATCAGAGAAGGTTGTCAAGAGAGCTGTGACATGTGTACAGTGCTCAGCAACCCTATACGGAAAACATCAACTGCGTTTTACATCAAGGGAGCACCACCCAGGCGGCAGCCGAAGAAGTGCCCCCAGAGGTAGAGCTCAATGAAAAAGCCCGAGCCGAGGTTGGCAGAGGAGGCCTCTCGCTCAAATCCGAAATCGCGGCTGAACCGGAGACAACCCATCAATCTTGCAAGCCGTCAATTTACACGTATCGCGCACTTTCCTGCGCAAAGGTGTATAGGTGTTGCGCCGTAAGCCTTAGTGATTGCATGAAACATTCGGTAGGTATTTCACGTTTCTACTGAATGAGCAATCTAATAGCTGATAATTTCCTCAGTCACCTAATCATAGCAGTGCGAGAATGTCGAAAAACATAGAACATCTGGCAGGCAAAATTGCTGCGTTCGCTGCGATCCAACCACGAATTTCTCTTTTATACGCTAGGCACGTTTCACTCTTTTTCTAGATTCAGATGCCAAGAATATATTACACCATAAAAAGAAGCCGCCATACATCAATCGTGTTAGTGATTTCGTTTGACTTTGACGAAAAGTAAAAGCAGTGCTGTAGTTTATGGCTCTTTATATAAGCGATGCACCGGAAGCGACACTTACACAATAAACATGTTTTACTGTATCAAAACACACTCTTACTAACCACCTAGATTGTAACAAACGATTAAATTTGTCTTAGGTCAAGGAGTCGGATCACGCTATTCGTCGTGCAATTTCGTGTGCTCCCTGCGCACATCGTGCGTTTGTTTACCCCCTAAACGCGACCACGTGCTTTTGCGTTTTCCCGACCTCACCCAATGACAGCACGCTCTTGGGTGCCTCGTCATCGCTTCGTTCCCTGCGAGTTCTCTGTGGTGCCCTTTGTTTGGCGCGCTCCTCATTGCGTTCCTATGCGTCAAAGACGCATTTTAGAAGCACTTGCTCGCCGTAGCAACACAACTAAAGTGTTCTCAAATCATTCACCATAACAAAGCAGAGAAGGAGCGTGATATAACAAGACCGAAGTCTGATTTTTGTTTTCCGGGTGGGGCATTTTTCGGGAAACGCACTCGGCTGGTATTTTGCTCTTTTTTTTATGATAGATGCTAACTTTTTCATAATCGCCCCTTATGTCACAAAGTCAAATGTACTCACGAGGCAAAGTATGCTGTCGCTTCGATTCTCGACACTTCCGTCACTGCAACCCGCTCGGCAATCTGACGCCACTGAAAGCTGGAATTAAGACGTTTATATGTACGCGACAACAGAAAATAATTATGTGAATATTAAACGGAATACACTTTGATCTTGGGAATAGTAGTGCTGCTCCAGCTTTTTAGTATTTTTATTTTTCGGAACAATTGGTGGTTCTCTTTAAGCGATTCTTGCTAATCGCCTAAGCATAAACAAAAGTAACTATGTCACAAAACTACATTCATTTATGAGAACCGAGTATAATACTAAACAATTATTTCGAATCGAAAGTTTCAAAGTATGCAACAATCGCTCACGTCCGGTTCATCAATTTAGCTTGGTGTAGTAGGCTTGTCTAATAGATATGCACTCTCCTGCATACAACGACAAACGTTCATACAACGTTTGTCACAAATTGTTTTATTGTTCGTTGAAGTGCACTTGGGTGTTAACAGTTAACTTTTAAGACTTCATAAGGACAAGTTGTTTCAGAAGTCGATGACTTCTGAGGCTTTAAACAAGAACTGGCGCTTGTCGCACACACAGATCAGGACGAGATCCTGCTCGAAAAGCCCGAATATATTGACCAACTTTTGCTATATATTACTTGCTATAGACGTGATAACTGGGATTCCATATTCTCTAGAAACGTCTTTATAAATATAACGCGTGTTTTAGTATGTGTCTAATTTCCTACTAGATTAGAGGAAAAGGCTTCATGTTTGCATTTCACCCTGGGATGCTTCTGCATACTATTTCGCAGTCACATGCCTCCATATGTTTTGCATATTTTTTAGTCATTGTTGAAAAAAAAACGATGTTGGTACACTCCACATTTTAAAACACGAATCTTTTCGAAGTGAAACTTCATTATTTTGTACTCTTCGGCATCCTACGCTATATATATAAATATATATATATATACATATATATATATATGTATACATATAATGTATGTGTATACTGGATATTTCATCAAAGGCTTTCAAAAGTCCCTAAAATAAAATGGCTAGAAAAAAAAAAAACCTTTCGGGGCAATCTTTTAGTCACACGCCGGGCGTAAAGAATTTCAAAACGCACACTAGGGTAAGACTAGGCAAAATGAAACAAAATATTTGCAGATCAATGCTGTTTTTCTTCTCTTATCATTGCAAATCGAGAGAAAAAAATTCCGAAAATATTCTTTGCAATTACTAAAAATTACTAGGCTCGAGTTAGTAAAACTACAAGATATATTTTGATAGTAAAGTCACAGATATCTCATTTTTCTCCGTCCCCTGGGGCGAAACGGGACAGCTAGTGGGGCAAAATGAAACATTGTCGAAAAGAAAAAAGACAGCTCTATTTTTGCGCTCGGAATATTTGGAGTACTCCGTGGCATCCAACACAATATTTGTAAGCCCACTATTTGCAGGCCATACATTGGATTTATACACAACAGGGCTGGTTGGTTGGTTGGTTGATTTGGTGTTTGTGGCGCAAAAGCTACTAAGGCCATAGAGCGCCAAATACAAGACTATTGCTGGAAAAGGTTTAGAAAGAAGAAAGAGGCTTTAGTAGCCAGTGATCAGATAAAAGATGGTAATGGGGTACCAAAACGTAAAAAAGTGATGGGCATGATCTGTAGGTTAAGAAAGCTACAATCGGTGTAGAAGGCCGATACTATCTAAAAATTTGAAAACATTAGTGTGTGTCACAAGAGAATCATCACCTAAGAGCAGAGCTGGGTGTAGTGGGACTTGTACTTGATACAGTTGCGAAAATACAAACGACGTTCTTCATGATAAGCAGGACATTCTACTAGAATATGTAGAATGCTTAAGGCATTGTCACACTGATCACAAGTAGGGGCATCCTCCCCACCAAGGAGGTAGCCATGAGTCAGATGAGTGTGACCAATCCTGAGCCGGCAAAGGACAACTTCAAAAAGCGTTCCTGGTGGCGTGCACTGCCATTCGCTCAAAGAGGTTTGATCATGTGCAACTTGTTGCCGATTTCTTGATCCCATTCAGCCTGCCATTTGGACTTCACGTGACCCCTGAGACGGGCTTTGTAGTCTGCATAAGGAATGTCGTGGAGATCAACCGTTCGCTTCACGCAAGTACTTGCTGCGCGATCTGCTGCCTCATTGCCCGGAATGCCCACGTGGCTGGGAATCCAGCAGAATATGATTTCGTATTCCTGTCTTGAGGCAGCAACAACCTTATTTCGCAGTTCAAAGAGCAGGAAGTGCTTGAGGGGTGTTAGTGAAGACAGTGCATGCAGTGCACTGAGGGAGACAGTGTATACGATGGAGTGAGACAGCTTTTCATCCAGTATGTAGCTTATGGTTAGAAGCAGACCATAGACTTCTGCTGTAAAAATAGAAGCAGAGGAGTTGATTCGCCTAACAAGTTGAACTGTCGGGCCAATCATGAACACCCAACAACAGATTCAGTCTTTGTACAATCTGTGTAAAAGCTTACATATTCGCCATACTGACTTTGCAGTGCAAGGAATTCCTGAAGAAAAACACCATTGGGAGTATCAGCTTTCTTGTATCGCGTGAGTGAAAGGTCACACTTAATGACAGGGTGCTCCCAAGGTGCGCCTGCAACAGTAGACTGCACTACAGGGGCCTCCAATCGAGTTCCATGTTCTCACTGGCACTTTTCAGTCTCAAAGAGAAGGGATGCACATGTAGTTGTGGCTTTGTTTTGAAACACCCTTTCAGAGCGCATGTCTTCCACAGCCATTCGCGCAGGGTGATGAGAGATAAACCTGACTCTCAGGGAATACATAAATCCCAGTGAAACTCTTCTCAAGAGACAGCTCGTTGGCCTCTGCATACAGACTTGGCACAGGAGACGTGCGAAAGGCACCCGTCACCAATCGCAGCCCAAGATGATGGATAGGGTCGAGCATTTTTAAAATGGAAGGCCAAGCTGAACCATAAACAATACTGCCATAGTCCAGTCGTGATCGCACTATCGAGCAATGTATCCTCAAAAGGCATGTCCGGTCAGAACCCCAGGATCGGTGGGACAGAACTTTCAAAATGCTAAGTGATTTGTGAGCTTTTATTCTTAGATTCTTGATATGGGCACCAAAGGTTAGTTTGCTGTCAAATATAAGACCCAGAAACTTGTGCTCAAACTTCACAGAAACTGTGGCATTGTTTAGTGCCAGAATAGGCTCTGGAAATAGTCCGCGTTTACGAGAAAAGCACACACAAACTGTTTTATCTGAGGAAAACTTAAACCCATTTTGATTGGCACAGGTTGATAGCTTATTGATGGTTAGCTGAATTCGTCGCTCACACAGTGACAGATTGCAAGAAGACACAGATATATGAAGGTCGTCTACATAGAGTGAATATTGCACCGATGGGGGGATAGCCAATGCGAGGGAGTTCATTTTGACAATAAACAAAGTGACACTAAGAACGCCTCCCTGAGGAACACCATTTTCCTGGACAAACACTTTAGATAAAGTTGTTCCTATCTGAACTCGAAAGGTGCGCCTGCTGAGGTAGCTCTCAATGGTACGAAGCATTCGACCGCGAATACCCAGATCATACAAGTCCCTCAGTGTACCCAAACGCCAGGCTGTGCCGTAGGCTTTTTCGAGGTCGAAAAATACAGATAGGCAATGTTGTCTATGAACGAAGGCCTCCCGCACGAGTGTCTCCAGGCGTACTAAATGGTCAAGAGTGGACCGAGACGAACGATACCCGCATTGGTTCACATCTAAATGTTTGTTTAGTTCAAGGAAATACATCAGTCTTCTATTAATTATTCTTTCAAGAGTCTTTCCAAAGCAGCTAGTCAAAGCGATAGGTCTATAACTAGCCGCACAGGATGGCTCCTTACTGGGCTTGAGTATGGGTATGATTGTTGCCATTCTCCAGTCCAATGGAAAGTAACCCTCGAACCAAATACGATTAAAAAGGTATAAAACAATATCAAGTGTGGAAGGGTAGAGATGTTGAAGCATGTAGTAATGAATACCATCTGGACCAGGAGCCGATGACTTAGAG
>JAZHYW010004590.1:0-31959 GCA_037355805.1 Ixodes ricinus
GTGTGCAGAACGTCAATCTCGAAGAGCTTTACCCGCCAGCACAACCCTTTGCAGAAGTCTTCAAGGGACTCAGACAGCTGAAGGACGTCGAGTACGCAATGAAGTTCAAGCCCGGCAGCGTGGGTGTCGTCGTGCCGGCTAGAAGAGTAGCCGTGGCTCTTCAGGAAAAGGTGAAGGCGGAGCTACAGTCACATGGAGGAGCAAGGCGTCATTGCAAAGGTAACCGAGCCAACGGAATGGTCGAGCCACATTGGCACAGTTGTTAAAAAGGACAAGATACGCATCTGTCTGGATCCAACAGAACTTAACAAAGCGTTGTTGCGCGAGAACTACCCCATGCCAACGCTAGAGGATGTCGCTCCGCAGCTTGCTTAGGCCAAGTTCTTTTCCACTTTGGATGCCGCGTCCGGATTTTGGCAAATCGAACTCACGGAGGCTAGCTCTAAACTCTGCACGATGAGCACACCGTACGGGCGCTATCGCTTTCTTCGCATGCCCTTGGGGATCACTTCTGCGCCGGAAATCTTTCAAGCCGCAATGTACCGACTGCTAGAGGGGTTGCCTTGTGTTGCTGTCGTGACGGATGATATACTATTGTGGGGAAAAACTCTGACTCTGCTTTTGACGCGGTTTCGAGAACACAACCTCAGATTGAACCCCAAGAAGTGCAATTTTTTTGCAGCAACAAGTCCGCTACCTGGAACACGTCTTCACAACGCAAGGTCTGCGCCTCGACCCAGAGCGTGTGCACGACATCCTGCAGATGCCGGAGCCAAAAAACTGTAAGGAGCTTCAAGTTTTGCTCGGCAAAATAAATTTAGTGTAGCGCTTTATTCCCAACGTGTCAGTCTTAACAGCGCCGGTTTGGACCTTGCTACGTAATGATATAGCATGGGTCTGGACGGAAAAACAGCAAGAAAGCTTTGAAGCATTGTGACAGGCACTGATAAAGGCGCCGGTTCTTTCCTACTTTGACCCAAAAAAGCCAGTCACGCTCTCGGTTGGCGCCAGTGAATTTGGGGTTGGCGCCGTGCTTATCCAAGATGGCCACCCTATCGCTTTCTCGTCTCGCTCACTCACTGACTCGCAACAACGCTACGCACAAATTGAAAAAGAGATGTTGGCGATTGTGCATGGCTGCACAAAATTTCACGATTACATCTTTGGCCAGGCAAGTGTGACAGTGGAAACGGATCACCGTCCCCTAGTCCCAATTTTCGATAAGCCTTTGCATCAGTGCCCCCTGCGGTTGCAATGCATGCGATTGTCCTTGCAACGCTATCCTATCAAATTGCAATACAAGCCGGGGAAAGAACTATTCCTAGCGGATGCTCTGTCACGGTTCCCCAGCAAAGTCAAAACGCAAGAAGAAGCCGAACAGTTTCAAGTGAATGTGCCTGACTATGTTTCAGCTTCCGAGCGACGTTTGAAAGATCTGCTAGCAGCTACCAACGAAGATCCTGCGCTCGTCAAGCTTCGTGACTTCGCTGAAACGACCTGGCCAGACAACAAGCAAGCTGTCCCAGAGGCGGTTTGACCATACTGGACATACCGAGAGGAAGTACTCACGCAAGATGGTCTGATGTTTCACAGCAACAAGGTAATCATACCTAGCTCCAAGAAAGTCGAAATCATGCGTCTTCTTCATGCGGCTCACGTGGGAGCGGAAAAGATGAAAGCCCGGGCTAAGACTGTAGTGTTTTGGCCAAACATGTCTGCGGATGGATATAGAGCAGTTTTCCATGGCATGCAAGGTTTGTCAGACTCATGAGCCACGGAACGCCAAAATGCCCCTTCTGAGCCATGATGTCCCTACGCTGCCGTGGGAAGTCGTGGGCCTAGACTACTCCTCCTATGGCGGCCGAGAGTTCGCCGTCATCGTGGACTTCTATTCCTTTTTATTTACATTCGGGAACTACAGCGCACCACCGCGAACTCAGTCAAGACGTGGTGCGCGGAGATCTTCTGTTCACGGACTACCTCTGAGGTTGGTCACCGACAACGGCCCACCATTCACCAGCAGAGAATTCCGGGATTTCCTAGAGGAGCTAGACATTACCCACGTCACCTCCAGACCGTATCACCCACGCTCCAACGGCATGACAGAAAGAGCTGTACAGGAAGCAAAGAAGCTGCTTAAGAAATGTTGCCTTCAAAGTTCCTGGCCTTTATTTGGCTCTAATGGAGTGGCGGAACACCCCTCGGTATGACATTCTTAAATCCCCTATCGCAGAGACTTATGGGACGGCAGACACGAACCCTGCTTCCCGTGCCCATGAGCCACCTGGAGCCAGAGACTGTGCCGACCAAGGACGTCCACAACCGACTACAAGAGATCCGCCAACGGCAAAGAAGGTACTACAACCGCGGCGCCAGGGACCTGCCGACGTTGTCACGAGGACAACAGGTCACGACATACGAACAAGACAAACGAACATGGGCTCCTGCTACCGTCCTGAGACAAGCTAACACGCCTCGCTCGATGATCCTGCAGACCGAAGACGGCCGCGAAGTCCGCCGCACCCGAGAGCATCTCCGGGACGAAGCGGCCCCGCATGACGCGGAACCTCTGAAGCCTCTGGCCCCGCACGACGCAGCCCCTGCCAGCAGCTGGGACGCCTGGAACCTCGGAAGCCTCCGACGCTCAAGACGTCGAACAGACTCCAGAACCCCGGAGAAGTTCAAGAGTACGTCAAGAACCTCGTCGGTACCCTCTGCCCGAGAGACATTCGGATGGAGGGGAGATGTAGCGTGGCTCAAGTCTGAGTCATCGTGACGTCCCGAACCAAGCCGGTACACGAGACAAGACACGTCACGCCTCGGCTATATAAGCCGCTGCCTTTCCTGAATGAACCTCTTTTCATCACCCGACGTCTG
This sequence comes from Ixodes ricinus, assembly GCA_037355805.1. Lineage (NCBI taxonomy): Eukaryota > Metazoa > Arthropoda > Arachnida > Ixodida > Ixodidae > Ixodes > Ixodes ricinus. Next base: position 2,878 of record JAZHYW010004590.1, read on the forward strand.
GCCCGCTTACAGAAGCGAAGCGGTCTTCCATAGAGACCTCAGTTTTGAGCCCCCGGACTAGTGCAATGTAGTGGATTAAATCGAAACTTTTTGGAGCCTTATCAATGCTGAATGCTGGGCTAGTTGGTATTGGTCTTGGGTTGCCAAAGGCATGGTAGCGCTTATTAGACGAGGACAACAGAAAGGAAGACAAGACAAACACGAGCGCTGGCCGATAAGAACCACAGTGGACAGATTGAAGCCAGACATGTTGCCGAGGACAGTGTTGCGAAGTAATCGAAAGGCCGTTTTTGAGTACTTGGATGGCTTCTGAAACTGGTTTAGAATGGAATGGAGGTGTTTCTCGGTTTCGTGATGCTGTGGTCTGTAACAGGCGTAATCCTCTTTTCTGTTGGTGCTGTTGTGGTGCCCCCGTCAGCTGGCCCAGAGGTTAAATAGGTGCGGGTCACGATTTCGGGTCCCTTCTCGCACCCGGATCAAGTGGGTTGCCTCCTGGAAGGCCTGGGGATGTACTGTTGGAGCGGCATCGTAGGATCCGTCTAATGGGCTGCTGAGAAGTTATCCCATATGACGAATCATTTTTTTTGACAAAATGCGCCGCAAGACAAGGACAGAGTAAGTAAGACAACACGAAGCGCTTCGTGTTGTCTTACTTACTCCGTCCTTGTCTTGCGGCGCATTTTGTCAAAATAAGTCATGTACCAACTGGCCCATCTGTCACTATTGACGAATCATGCAGAGCCTTTTGAAGGCTGAGGTCGTGAGGCTTGCAACGAGATCAGATAGGTAGGTGGTCGCTTCCCACTGTCGGTGTGCACTCGCCATACCCCTCGGCTTAGGAGCCCCACGTCAACCCTTAACTCTCAGGCTCGAGCCCGCTGTACTCGTCATAATTTTGCACGAATAACGCTTATAACGATGTCATTCCTTTCCAGTCCAGAACCTTTTATATTTGTCTGATGGGGACGAACCAGCTCCTTATCCGATTCCAGGTGGTGAACAAACAGCAGAGGGACGTGAAATTCATTAGTTTTTAGAGCGCAGCTCTTAGGCGCCCGTTTTCGGCTTGAGCGGCGTCGCTGTCGGCGCAACCGCGCGGTGCATTATGGGACGTTTCTCATGATGACGTACACGTGACTACGTGTGACGTCACGAGGGTCACCAGTGACGTCACTCGTGACGTTACCGTGTGTTGCATCATGGGTAAATTTCCCCGCTAAATTTAGCGGAAAAATTTCCCCGCTAAATTTAATGGATAATTCTTCGTGCTAAATTTAGCGCAAAGCTTTCCCCGCACACTTTAGCGCAAAAATTTCCCCGCTAATATTAGCGGTAAAGTTTCCCCGCTAAATTTGGCAGAACATTTTCCCCGCTAAATTTATCGGAAAATTTTCCCCGTTAAATTTACGAGGAAAATTTTCCCGCTAAATTTAGCACGAAAACTTATCCGCTAAATTTAGCGGAAAAAATTTCCCGCTAAGTTTAGCAGAAAAGTTTAGCAGAAGTTTAGCTGAAAGAATTTAGCAGAAAAACTTTCCCGCTAAATTTAGCCGAAAATATTTCCCGCTAAGTTTAGCAGAAACTTTTCCTCTAAATGGGAGGCGAGCAGGAGAGGAGGAGGGGAGGGTACGGATGAGGAGGAGGAGGAGCATACCCTCTTCTCCGTACCTTCCCCTCCTCCTCCTCAAGAGCTGCGCTCTAATTCGGCGGTACAGGGAATTGTAAACGTCTTTCATTTTTGTTTTTCTGTTTAGAGTGCATTATTTTTTAGCAATGGGTATCTAAAAATGATGCCTGTTGCAATGGAGTTGAAGTAACGCGTCTCGGAGACACAGACAGGTTTTTTGTGCGGTGGCACTCCTTTCATCAAACGACATTTCCCCGATAGTTGCTTTCATCGACACTGCCACGTTTTATCAACAGATCGTTTCATCGACATATCTTGCTATGTTTCGTCGACTACATTTTTTTGTTGTTAGGGGTTGCGCTGGTCTGCTAGGTGAGCGAGGGTACGGGTGGTCCCGCACCCGTACCCGCTGCTGCGAAGCGGCATGTACGGGTGGGTCGGGTGGGTTCGCATTTTTGTAATGAACTGCCGCAGACTGTCGCCGCGAAGTGTCGTGAACTGGGTGGGTCGGATAGTTAACATGTGCCCCAGTGATAAACGCACGATGAAATTTTCCTACAGCGTGCAATTCGCGTGTCGATGAAACTTCACAGCAGGGTGTGGTAGTGTCGATGAAATGAGTGTCGATAAAAAGTTGATGAAACATGTGTAGGTGAAACATGTGTCGATGAAACAAGTGTCAATGAAACGACAGGGACCCTTTTTCGATGGTTTTATGAAAGCTCTGACAATGAGGACTGCGAAGTTGCCTCCGAGAAGAAGTTCGATATGTTTTCTACAAGAGTCTGACTTTGCCAAGGTAGCCCCGAACGACGATGGAGGACTCTCAAGAGGTCATTTGCGGCTATGGCCTTGTATAATCCAGAGATAAACATACGTCAGAAATGTAATTAGGCGGTTCGAGACTGTTGCTTGATTCAAACATTGTCGATTCGATTGTTATAAAGACAAACCATTATGCCGCTTGTCATTCAGACCAATATCAGTAGCGTCTGGGTATTCGATATAGTTTTTAAATATTTTATTTAAATTAATATTTCGCATATAAGAAAGCCACGATTTATGAATTGAAGTAAAGCTGCCCTTGCAATCAATTTTTGTTGACATTTTTTTGCAGCTGTTACAAATTATGAAACCAATGTTGCAATCGAATAGTGTGGACAAACGTTTCCTTCTAAATTAAATTGGAAAAGTTGGTGCGTGTTTGCCGCTAATGCTTTAGGCCGAGACGCGAGTGGGGGTACACTCATCACGTACCCGGGTTTCGAAGCATAAACATACGACTGACAGGGCATCTGACAGCGAGCAGAGGAACCCCACGTTTCACAGATGAATACATACTGCTTCGAAGGCGTCATTTCAATAGACAGACTATTTATTAACGCCAGCAAAGATACGGTCGAAATCGGGTGAAGACACTCACTGTGTTCGCGGTTCACTCATGCCCATTCCACACAGACCCACTACACTTATCAAGAAGGGTTTGGTGACCACCCAATTTTAACGTCGCTTCATGGAAACTACAGCGAAGAAAAGCCGATGCCGTCACGATGTTGAGACGCAACCCGAGGCAGACGAAGAAACAGACGGTGTCCGACGTACGCTGGTAAGCATAACGCTCTCAGGGAACTTTTCGATGAGAATGCTATCGCTGGATTCTCACGCTGTCACGCAGAACCTATTGCTGATAAAAGTGGACGCGATTACGACTTAGCGACGTACGCCCGGGTAAGTCAATAACCGCGGTAAAGAGCAGAATAATTGCTGCAAGATGCTGGAGTCGTAGGAAATCTGCGCGGCAGCCATATTGGAAATATGTTTTTGCAAGAACGAGATTGGTTCGCGCAGGTCGTGACGTCACGGAAACGATGGGACGCGATTGGTGGCGGAGGAATACAAGATTCCCTTTGAGGGCGTTCGACTCTACCTTCTTAACTTGTAACCGACTTATACGGTAGGATTCTTCAGGCACGCCCCGGACTAACGACACTTGAGCTATCTTGGTGCTCATGTCATTGCTCCCGGTTATCAGAACCTTTACGTGTGATCGCGTTCGATTGTGAGGTCTGGCGTCGTGACAGAAATAGAAGCGCCCATTGCCGCCTTCTCGAGTTCTGCCTCGGCAGTACGTACTTCACTTTCAAGGGGGAGCTCTTCAAACAAGTCAGCCGGTCGGAAATGGGCGCTTCTATTTCTGTCACGACGGCAAACTTCACAATGGAAGTGGTCGAACAAAGGGCACGAAGCACTTTCGCCAAAGCCAAAAGAGTTTATTCGCTATGTAAATGATGGTTTTTGCATCGTAAAAAAATCAGAGGTGAAGCATTTTTGGCACACCTGAACTCCATAGAACCGGCCATGCAGTTGACCGTAGAATACGAGATAGATGAAGTTTTGCCGTTCCTCGATGCTCTGGTAAAACGGCAAGGAGACAAGCTGAGGTGCTCGGTCTACAGGAAACCAACACACACCGGACGCTACCTTGATTAAGGCTCGAACCACCCAGTGAGTCTCAAGGTGTCAGTGGTCTCTACTCTCTTGTCTAGAGCAATGACCATCTGCTCGTCGGAAAAGGATAGAAGAAAGGAGAAACAGACCATCCTTGCTGACCTCCAAAGAAACGGCTCCAGAGGGAGTTTTGTTCAGCGCGCGTCGTCTGTCGACAGTGTTTTACGCACCATAACCATGGATCGCCGGGTAACGCACAGCCCCGCCCCATCGCGCGCATCAGAGCCCCCTATGGAAAAGGAACGAGTGAGGCACTGGCGCGCGTTCTCCCAAAAAAAGGGACTCAAGTGGCACACACAAGCCAGTGTCAACATTACGACGCCTCATGCCAAGGCCGAAAGATCGCCTCCCAAAAGAGCAAGTACAAGGCGTGGTGTACAAGCTACCATGTGCAGAGTGCTCCACAGCCTACGTCGGCGAAACTAAATCTTTTCCCGAACGCATGCCCCAGCACCAGAACGATGTGCGCAATTTAGATCGCGAGCTTAGAGCCGTCGCCGAACATTGTGACGTGATCGATCATCGGATGGACTTCGCGAACACGCACGTGATAGACACGGAGCCACGTATCCAAAAACGTCTGTTCTTGGGGTCGTGGCATATTCAGAACGCACCGGGGAACATTAACAGGTCCCTCGGTGCCTTATCCTCTATGTACGTCCAGGGCTTGCGTCACGTTAACAAAACATAGACTCGGTAGAAGAGGAAGAAGAGGTCGAAGCTCTCGCTGTTTCATTCCATTTGGTCCCCCCCTGAAGGAGTCAAGTCGTCCCCGAAACTTTGGGAACTGATTGTTTCTGAGCTTTTGGTTTGCGATTTTTTTTCGTAGGAAAGCTATACAGCATGACTGGCTTAAACTCAAACGCGTCTTTGTGCGTAAATGAACCAAGTTATATTTCTCGCACCTACCGTTTACGTTGCTAATTAAACTGGCGCGATTGTGCGGGAATATTACAATGTCACTTTCGAATGCTCGGAGCAGCCAAAAAAGTAACACATAACCACAAAAAAAAAGGAGACAAGATTGACCGGCTATGCTCTGGAATGTTGTCGAAGGAGCTGTTTGATCCTGGTTGTTTCCTTGTGATCGCCCAATGAAAGGGGCTCACAAGATGCCGCTCCTGCCAGGAGCCATGACGCGTCCAGCTAGGATTATCTCTCCGGGATAAGCGCCGACTAGAGCCACTAAATGAGCTGCGCTTAGAGTATCGACACTCCGTTCCTCGACATTATTGTGGGCGCCGCCATTTTGGTTCGTATGCAGAGCAGACGCAGCTGCTGATTGTCATGATTCAAAAGTGCGACTTCCTCAGCATTAGATTCGGTGTTAGGAAGCTCATGTAATATTGCTTTTACACTGTAGTGCACTGCTTAAACATTTGTGGAGGGCGGAAAAGCGTTTCCTGTGATTTCAGCTAAAGCTTCAGATAACTTGCAACCATGAGTTTAAGCCACAATATGGCCAAGTATTGTCTCTTTGGAGCGTAGCATATTTAGGGGCATTAGCGGCGATAAAAAAACGGCCCCCAAAGCGGGAAAGGGTGAAAGGAAAATTGTGAGGAGGAGCATTTTTATCCCGTAGTAAAAATAAAGTGGACGTCGTATCTCGCTTTCTGCTACGGCGTCGACCTAACCCATTTCAGTGCAGGAAACCGCAGCGGCCCGGTCCAACATGAAGACCCCATTCCCCTCCCACAAAAACTTCATAAAACCCCAAACAAAAAAAGGACGAAACCCCTAAAGATGAACAAAAAACGAGGAAACTGACCACGAGAAGATAACGTAATAAGGCAAACGAGCTGGTTAAAATGAAACATTTCTAACCACGAGAGCTGGTGCTGCCTGGTTTCAGCCAACGGGCGGTCTTACAGAGGGGGACACCGACCCCCACGGGATTCTTCCACGATGAACGTGGTGAGATAGAACGTGCAAGATAACGGACCACACGGCTGGGGTGGACTGGCTGGATGCGCGACGCGTCAATACTCTTATCTATCCCCTTTAACGCTTCTTATTGAACCTGAACCGGAACGAAACCATAATCTGATATGGCGGTTACCGGTTCAACGAAAGCGGTTCAGGGCCAATTGTGTCAATAACTGGGCTTAATGGGAAAAGTTGCGGGTGTATTTCTTTCTGATATAGCCAAGACTAATCCAACATACTGTGAGATATATTTACATTTCTTTTTATTGCATACGCAATAAAAAAATACATCATAATCAAAAGCAGAGACACAAAACGACCGCGTGGTCAGCGAGCTCGCTCAGTTCCCGCCTCTATTTAGGCATCTGGAGAGCGTCAGAGGTAGACTTTGTTTCTTGAATTGACCCTGGCGGCGCAGTAGCGGACATTTCAGAGCACCGCTTGGCTGCTTGGCTACGAAAAGTGTGGGAGCGGATTGCCTCACTCTAAGCACGGAGGCCCTTCAAGTCTGCGATTTTGTGACCTCAAGATGAACCGCAGTTGCAGTCGATGAGCGATTGAGCCAATCGAGCACCGAGAGCGCACCACGTAACCTTCCGCTGGAGTGCAGCGACACGCTGAAGGAAGGTGAAACCGCGCTGCATCGGCAGTATAGTTTGTAGCGTCGCTTGTGGTCCACTTCAATGAAAGTCAATCTTTTCTTCAACGTTTTCGGAGTGTTACTTTACAAGAAAAAAAGAAGAAAAACATGGGTCGTCCGAGACAACGTTACTAGGCGACGATTCGCCGACTCGACGCGCGTTAGAAGCGCTGGTTACTTGAAAAATTTAATGGATGACAGTTACAAATTACCGCGACTCAAATGTAATGGATTATCGTTACAAATTACTTTCGCTGAAAGAAACGAATTACTTTACTCGTTACGTTACAAATTACTAAGAACCACAAGCTTGAACAACCAGAACTCTATCAACTAACCAAGGTTGCTCTGGCGACGCCAGCTACGCAAGTCAGCGTGAAGCGAACCTTCTCGGGTCAAGTTTGTGCTTTCACGGCTTCGGGCTTACTTGAGCGAGTCGACGATAGATAACATCATGTTCATCCGCGCGAACAGAAAGGCGCATGAGTATATATAACACTGTGAAGCGTCATAACATGTAAACGCTCTAGTGGGGCTTGATCAAATATATTCCACTTTTGCTGTGGGATAAAATAATTCCAAATAAATAGAATGATTACCATACGCCCCCCGATTTTTGCGTAATTTTTTTAATTTTTTTTATACACTTCAAAATCACCCCGGGTGATATTTTATAGGAGGTGGGTTACTATGAAAACAGGTAACAAACTGGTAAAACCGCGCAAACAAACGGACGCAGAAAAGAATGGACAGGACTAGCGCTGGACTTCAACTGAATGTTTAATCAAAAGAAAACACAAAGGCAAACAACCCAATCACCAGACCGTCACTGCATCAGCACGTGCTCAAAAAAGCTGACGCAATGAACTTTTTCCTTTTCAGTTTCCAGCAGTTCGCGTGCAGTTTTGTCAGCCCCACTGCCCAAAGCCTGATGCTCTCAAATTTCCGCACACACAAGCAAGTGACGTAGTGTAAAGGAAGGTGGCCTCCCGAGGTTGACCACAGCGACAGTGCGTGCTCACGTGTTCCCGGTCATTGACACGATGGCCAGTTTGGCCGATGTATACACGACCACAGATTAACGGGATTCGATAAACTAGCCGTACCTGTTTCTGTGTTTCACTGCACATTTGTTTCCTCTCGTTCCCCTGTCAGCCACCCTGGGGCATAGCTGCGACATCTTACTGGGCGCCGAAAAAGGTAGCATGTCTAAAAAACACGCGTGTGAAGAGCAAAAGAAACAAAAACATATAGAGGGCGAGCAATCCAGCTGGAGACCTTTTTCCTGTTTACAAAATCACAGCCCAGCGGGCGATCTTCACAGCCCAGGAAGAGCGTGTTCGTCGATTCGGAAAGCGAGCAAAGCACGTGCTATACGCACGAACACTGAAGGTGGCACCGGCCACAAGCTCTTTTTGGAAATGTCTATAGACTTATCCCGAAATTAAGCTCTGTTCTCGCAGAGTTTGAAATACTGCACAGCTGCATGTGCAAAAGACACTATGCGGAGGGCAAGTTCGTCTGGTTCCTGCGCAGGGGGTAGCGGTGACGTCAGAACGCCGGGCCTTGATTGGCTGATCGCGACCCCCTATCTGAGCGTCATCTGCTCCTTTGCAACGTCGTCTGCTTGCAACGTCGTCTGCGTCTGTCTTACCTTTCCTGCGACTTTCGGAAGTGCAGGTCTTTACGAGCGAGCTCGACTTCGCCTTTCACTGGGCAGACGAAATAACTCGAGCGGTACGCTGTTTTTGTGTAACAACTAGCAGACGCGCATCAAGGAGAGAAGTCAAAGGACTCACTGGCGAGGTGTCCCGAGGCGCCGAGGTTTGTCTGCTAAGAACCGAGAGTGAGGGTGGTTAGTGTCCGCAAGCTCCCTCCCAAATACCAGGGGTGTGACATCTGCGCCAATCGCGCCATTTTGATACAAACCCAATTTTCTGCGCCTAGTTGCGCCAAAAACGCGAAATCGGTCGAAATTGCGCCACACTGCGCCAAAGTAACACAAAAACAAAAACGTTTGCGGCGACGCTTGATTTAGCGGGAAACGAGAGCTTGGATTCGAAGATTTCACCTGTAGAACCCTTCTATACCTATGATACGTGGTCTTTTCCGGGCCGGAGCTTTTCGGAGGCGCTATGAGGTACAGTGGGTGTATCACTGGGTCGCGTGTTAACACACCCTCCGCCTGCGTTCACGATGCTTCGCGGCGACAGTCTGTGGATGACTCATTAAAAAATATTAATTCACCTAGCCCACCCGTATGCGCCGCTTCGGGGCGCACGGCCGGCGGCCCAAACCCCGCTGTCCCCCATTTTCCTACTTCACGCGGTCTCGTCGCTGGCCGCGGGAGGTACGACGCACAGGCTATCAAGATGAGCAAACCTAAGTATTTCTTTCGTTTTGAGACTAAATCTTTTCTTTAAAGTGCTATTGAGCGCCTCCATTGTGTAATTGCTCATTCGTGTCCGTAATCTCGTCAAAATGGACGGCGTCGTCGCCGTGACTACTTTCGGTTATCACACACGTGCTTCCAGAGCGTGACCAATGGAATGAATCGGCCACACACCCGTATTTAGCGTGCATGTGGTGCTCATAGTTTTTCTACCAGTTCACTGTTTACCTTGTGACTCACTTTTGTAGGGAGTTGTTTTCTATCTGCACCTGCATTCTACGAGCGTCCGTTCGATGTCTGGTTGTAGTAAACCGTGCTTCCCTGTCCATGCTCTTGAATCACCGCTTTAAAAAGTTTTGCACTACAATTGCGCTTTGGTACCAGTACGTATATGCTTGAGGTACCTGGTGCCCACCTAACTTTGCAGCAAGCCTGTGTTTCCTGTCCCCATCTATGCGCATGAAACTTGCGTTTGCTTTTTCCGTTTTTTTATATTTTATTTTGGTGCGTATCGGCGCTGATGACTTATTAGAACCAGGGTGAACAAAAATAGCGATTTAAAAAGAAAAAATCTGATTTATGTGATTTATATCAGATTGTTTATGATTTAAATTGCTAATAAGCTGCTCTAACGTTTATGCTCCCAATCTGCTCCAAACTATAGACTTTTGTGCTTCGAAGTTTCTCCAAAATGCATAAACTGCTGCTCCAAAACGAGAATTTCGTTCTCCTAAGCTGCTCCAAAATCCAGATTTTTCTGCTCCAAAAATTGCTCCAAAACCTATTTCACCTGTCTCACCCCTGAAATACTTTTTCCCTCCTTTCGTGTGCGGCGAGACTCCTCACTCTTTAACGGCGTCGGCGGGTTGGCGCAGCTGGCGCAGTTAACGTCGTCTGCTTTACGTCTGCTAGTCAAAGCGATGACTGCTTTACCTTTCCTGCGTCTGTCGGAGATTCCCCGCTTTTTCACCGCGTTTTCCCCGCGTTGAGAGAGTGGGATACTCTCTCAACGCCTACGGAAAGTGACGACGCCATGTGACGGACCTCAGGTACGAACCGCCAGAGGACACCTCATCACGCCTGTTGGAAGGTGCACTGCTCGCGTCGAAATTCACGGGGAGGTCTGTTCAGTCAAGTTCGTCGTCCTTCAGGACTGTGCGAGAGACGGCATTCTTGGCATGGACTTGCTGTGTGAATATGGTGCCATGATCGACCTTGGAGCGAACATATTGACGCTGCGAAAGCCCATCCTACTTTCGGATGGATCCAAAATGACGCCAGCCGCCGTCCGAGTCACTGCGGATCACGTCGTCTGTTTCGTCCTCTTGTGTGTTTCTTTCGTTTTATGTCAATGTAAATCACCAACACGCTCAAACCTTTAATTAACTGCCGCCGTGGTCGAGTGTTCTTGTGCCCGTCGTGACCGATCCAGCCACCTACGGGGAAGTTCTTCTGGAGGGCAGCGTTCAACTGCTCCTGGGGAGAGGACTTGGCGTCGCACGAGGCATTGGGGATTTCCAAGAAGGACGTGCAGCTATTCTTGTGACGAAATTTTGACAAGAGTCGCAGCACCTAACGAAGGGTATCGCCGTGGGTTACGTCGAGTAATTTCAACCGTCAGCCGCCATAGCCGCAATCTCCGAGGAACCTTCGCCATCACAGTCCAACAGCACGCCACCTTCGAAGCTCGACGTCGGCCCTGAGCTGCTCGCTTCAGAACGGAGACGGGTAGTTGAAGTTCTCAGCGAGTTCCGCGAGTGCTTCGCGACGTCATCAAGGGTGCAACAGACGACGGTAGCAAAGCACGGAATCGTTACGAACAATGACGCACTGCCTATTCACCAGTCGCCGTACCGGGTCTCTTTAAAAGAAAGGAAGGTGACGCAAGAACAGGTCCAGGAAATGCTCGACGACGACGTCATCCAACCTTCAAGTAGTCCATGGGCGTCCCCAATTGTCCTTCGAAAGAAGAATGAGGTTCTGCGTGGATTACCGTCGACTAAATGCCGTGACAAATAAAGATGTCTACCCGCTTCCCCGAATCGACGGCACCCTAGATCTGCTGCGCCACAACCGCCATTTTTTGTCAATGAACTTGAAGAGCGGCTACTGGCAGATGGAAGTCGTCGAACGAGATCGCGAGAAGAGAGCCTTCGTAACGCCGGACGCACTGTACGAACTTAAAATAATGCTCTTCGGACTATTCGCAGCAGCGGCAACATTTCAGCGCGTTATAAACACCGTGCTGGCTGGCCTTGATTGGCAAAGCTGTCTCGTCTACATCGAATACGTCGTGGTATTGGAAAGCGACTTTGACGAACACTTGAGCCGACTTCGGGCCGTGCTTCAAGCCATCAAGAACGCCGCACCGACACTCAGACCGACAAAGTGCCGGTTCGCCTTTGCTGAACTGAAGTTTCTAGGCCATAGGGAGTTTTCGTAGACCGCGTTCTCCCTCCGCTAAGCTCCGCTAAGCCCTCCGCAACGAAGAAGCCGCTACCGCGCCTGCGCGCCGATAGCCTTGGCTGTAGAAACCCGGATCTCGTAGCGGGTTGCGGACAGCGTTGCGGGACAGCGGAAACGATCTACGAAAACTCCCTCATGTCGCGAGTAGCGAAGGTGCACGGCCTGACCCTGAGAAGATGTTTGCTGTAGACAACCAGCGTTGAATGTCCTCTTTTAGCATTCTTCACACGAAGCTATCACGAAGTAACTCGTTCAATGCGGTTCCAGAATCGCACGTCTTCGACAGGTTCCGAAGCTCAACGACGTAGTCGGATATTCACTCGCACTCACGCTCTGCACGTCGATGGAACTTCGCTCGCTCACCGATAATGAACGGCTTCGGACACAATTGGTCGGTCACGATCTTCGTTAGGGTCTCGATGCTCCTAGTCGAAGGCAGCTCTGAGGCCGTTAAAGACTTCGGTAGTCCGTAAGTCTTCGGCCCGATGATGTTGAGGAAAGCATGAACCTTGTCGCTCACCTGAACTCGGTTGACGATCACGATCAAGAACGACGTTAGCCTTTTTCATACGAAGCACAGTCGCTAGCGGACACGTCAAACGGTTCCAGCTGACCCCTTCGCCCGGCAAAATACGTCACCGCTGTCTCGTCTCCCGGCATGACGAAGATCACTGCAGCGTCAGCAGCTCTTCGACAGCTCGAACAGAGGCTGAATTTGGAAAACACTTGCCTTTCGGGCCGACGCAGGATGGCTTCTTTGTCCAATCTTCGTCGCCAGTTGTTGAGTGCCGGCGTTGGTGATGAACGAGGCAGGTTTTCATGAGACAACTACGTTTTTAAGACCATGCTTATGGTTTGGTGGTCACGGCGAGACGTGCGCCCGGAAGACTCCGGAGCGCACTTTTTATAAGTTCTGACCGCATGCGGACTAACCGAGCTGCAGTTATCGGTGCCGCGATGCCGGACACGAAATTTATTATAAAAATAGAGCTCCGTAAAATTATAACTGGTATGAAGTGGCGAGGGAAGTTTGGAAGTGAGCTATGGTGCCGGTTTGGCTATTGAAAATGCGGTCGTGTGTTTGAGATCTGACGTCCAAGCAAGATTAGAAGTAAAGCAACGCAGTATGGGCAGGCTGATGTTCGTAGCGCATGATAGTACATCAAATCTCGGGGTACAAGGTGATATGGGATGGTCGTCGTTTAAGGGCAGGGAAGCTAGTGGTAAGAAATAATTTGAAGAGACTAAGAAAAATAAACGAGGAACGACGGGCATGAGTTTTTTTACCTATTTGTACATGAAGGGCGTTGATACAAAGTGCAGCGGCGAACAAGAAAACTCAGGTCGAAATTGTTGGCAAAAGATTTGGACACAGATCAGGAAATGATGGTTGAAAAGACACTCCGAGGAAGGGAAAGTGTTTGTTTAGAGGGCATAAATAAAGCACGTAGTTACGAAAAATAATTTTTCACAAAAAACAAATTCCCGCAATGTTTACCCCGTTAGACGCAATGTAGGTGAAGGTAGCAGCCCTCTCTAAGCCCCGCCCACAGATCAGTGGCTCCGCCCATGACTAGTGGACTGGCTTGGCTGCTCGACCGAACAGGTTAACAAGCCTAGTGTCTTCCCTTTCGCGTCATCCGGTACGTCTAGTCTGGAAGTCTAACACCGCCTGCTACTCGTGGGAGCAGACGAGCAGCAGCCTGCGGCATCGTCTGTTATTTGACCCCCGTCTATCGTCGTCTGCAGTGCCGTGAGACACAGACAGGAAAGCTGTGCGTCGGCGTCCATTTTTGCCTCTGCCCGTCTGCTATTCATCCCCTGTCTAAAACCTTCTGCAACGCTCAGAAGAAACGACCATGCAAGCGGCGTTCTAGCGTTCCTTCGTGCACGAATCACGGTCCGATACACGCGGTCTGTCAGCTTCTATCGATATGCGATAATAAGCGGCCGTGAGGACTAAATACCTCATTAAAATAAATATGTTGTCCTTCGAGCTTTACTGTTCTTGTTACTCTTTTTTCACGTGGCGTCCGCGATCAACGTGGCTGAGCGTCATGACGTGCAATTAAATCCCGACGGAAAAATGTTTGCTTTGGTGGGCCAGGTGCACTGGAAAACTTCAAAGCTTGTCGTCGAGGCGTAATGACGGGAACATAAACAGACAAAAGTGATGCGAGCCGAACGCCCGATTGACTGCCAGCCGAATATCTCGCAAATTCTTACCTTTGTAGGAGTCGTCTCGGTGTTGAAACCATGGTAGACATCATGACGGCTGCACAATTCACAGAGCAGCGGGGCCGCTTTTGCGGGAGCCAACATCTTCATTCAGCATCAACACGCACAAAGAAAGAAATCAAGCTAGATCGATCTAAAAAGCGGGGTCCACTCAGTTCATCCTAAGATACTTCATCCCAGGACACTTCATCCCAGACACTTTATACCAAAGGTGTTTCATCCCAAGACGTTTCATCCCAAGATGTTTCATCCCACGAACATTACATGCCAGGATATTTCATACTTTGGAGTGGCTCTGCCACACTTCATCCCCAGACGCGTCATCCCAGGAATGTTCATCCCGGTCACTTCATACCAAAGTCATTTCATCCCAAGATGTTTCTTCCCAAGACGTTCCATGCCAATGACATGAAATACCAAGGCATTTCATACCAGAATAATTTGGGGCACCCACAAGTTGCTGAGCTCGAGCTCGAGCAATCTTAGACTATTCTTGGCGCACCATCGAAGTCATGTTCATGTAAGATAGGTCGCATTTCGCCGGCTGCAGCACTTAAATGAACATCATTTTGGGGTGTGCATAGCAGTGCCCACAGACAACTCGATACTAGACTTCAGCGAAAGTCGGCCCATTCCACTTAGAACCTTTCTTTTCTTATTGTATTCTTCTCTCTCATTCATTCACTTACTTCGATCCCTATTTGCAGTGCTGCTGTAATGGTCAGATTTATTTCTTATGAAAGCTGCAAACCGCAACAAACCGCAATACTGGGGATCAATGTCACTTGAAAAATGGCCGAAAGGTATCGTTCCAAGACAACCTTCACCAGAATTATGAAAATTTAAAACGTTTATTTTACAATAACCCACCCATAAGAGCAAAACCTTAACAAGAGGCCGAAATTCGGGCTAATACGCTCTTCCGAGCACACAATTCTGGCTAATACACTCAAGAATCGCCAAGTACGTAGCACGAGCACGCATTGAGAAAGCTGTCTGCGTCTCTGTTGTTATAGTCATCCAGGATCCGGCATAGACGCTTGTTGGACTGCTCGTACTCCTTCTTCGTGTATAGCGGTGGCTCATGACCCACGTCCAGCTGAATGGCCATCGCGTTCACACGAACTTGTTCGGAGAGAAGCGCATCCAACAGCTTGAATACTGTAGGATGGGATGCACCGATAGAATTTTGAAAGACCCGGTGCCAGCTTTCAACGCTATTGTTGGTTCTGGGAAGGCTGACCTCTGTCACGCGCTTGCAATTCCACATGGATATTGGGAACCTTGGGTCCTTGTGGGGTCGACCGACCCAGGTATTCTCAAAGTAGTCTAGGAACTCTTGGTGCTGTTCCGTGCGTCCAAACAAGTCCAGCAGCTGTCTTGCGAGCATGCGATATCTGTCGCAGACGTCGAAAACATCGCAGAAGCACAGTGCGATAAATTTCTTCAGGATGAGATGGTAGCTGGAATCATCAATGAATCGCGTGTGCATGCCGAGCTCTTGAATTCGGCGCCAGATGCTCTGCGCGAAATGAAATAAGCATCCATGCACCTCGACGTCAGGAATGCATTGCCGAAAAGCATTCTCTTCAGCCTTTTCGAAGTCCATCACTACTGTGTGCACCTGTCGTGGGCTTGAAGTGGCATTGTCAATAGCCTCAAGTAGCATGCTCGTTGCTCTCTTGTACGTCGCTTCGCGCTTGTTTGGCAAGAGGCAGTAAACAAGTGGAAGCACCCTGCCTTTGTAGAGGCCATGTACAACCCAAAGCTGGTAAAACATCTCTGGTGCTACTTTAAATGTGCCGTCACACAACCAGGTTTCGCAGGTGTTTAAGCGGCACAGGTCCGTGCTACAGGCGAAAATTATTATTCTTTCCGAGTCAATACAGCCCGTGTCCCCTGCGAGAAATACTTCAGGTGACGCTGTTCTTGTCATGCGCAGGTGTTCAGGTACAATTATGTCTTCGATTCGGTGGGGAACTTGAGCTGCACCATGGGCTTCGCGTCGAACTCTGTTCACCTTCCTTTCCAGTGATGACAGCTTGGGGAGCTTCGCGATAGTGGCCGGTCTTGCCCCTTGTAGGCAGGCGGCCACGACGTTCCGAGGGTGTCGTGGGAACGCTTGGCTGCAGTTTTGATCTTATCTTGTAAACTCGCCGCAGCGACATTTTCTGGACTCGGTAGATGGCAAGTGTGTCCTTGTGTCACAGTGGTCGTCTCACCTGCAGTAACAGCTCGTCCCCGGCAACCCTCCTGGAATTTCTCGCATCTCCATGCCGTCTTCTCGTCGTTGGTCCTGTGCTTGGTGTACAGGTAACCTTCGAAGCAGAGCTTCGGCGATCCTCGACGAGAAGCCACAAAGGTGGCCATGTTCTATAAACAAACTCGATGGCAATCAATGAGTCGGGCCGGCTGGACTGTTCGACTGATGGAAGCTCGATGCCAAGTGCAGGACGGTCTTACGTGGCACGGGTGACAATAGAAGAAAGACGAAGTGCATATGTCGGCTCCGCGCGTGAAAAACCGATTTTATAACTTCTTCTTCTAGGCAGAAGACTTTGTGGTATAAAATATCCAGGTATGAAATGTCCTTGGTATGAAGCGTCTTGGGATGAGACGTCTCGGGATAGAACGTTTCTGGTATGAAGTGTCCGGGATAAACAGTCCTGGAATGAAATGACCTGGGATGAAGTGAGTGGCCCTTTAACGGGCTGAACCGTATGGACTATTCTGGCATCAAATGTCGTGGTATGGATTGTCCATGGGATGAACTGTCTTGGGGTGAAACATCCTGGAATGAAATGACTTTGGTATGATGTGTCTGGGATGAACTGTCCTGGGATGAAGTGACTTGGGATGAAGTGTGGTAGAGCCCTAAAAAGCTGGTCTGGGACGCTAGACTCAGGCCAGTCCCGAAGGCGCGTACTTACGGCAGTTGTTATTTGCAAACCACTTCGGTTGAGGAAATTCTCCTCTAAGCGCCCTTTGTAAACTCAAAACCGCTCGCACTCATAAAAATTGACAAAGTCAACGAGCTTCGCTCATTTATCAGTCTGCATGCGCCGGGAGTGGTGTTTGTTAACGTTTCACACCAAAGCGGGAGAAGCAATATCAGAATATATTTGAAAGCAATAGTGACTTTATTTTAATTATTCGCTTATTAAACATAAAAAATGGCGATTGAAATACTATTACGGCACAGAGATGCATATTTACAGCTTGTCACACGTCGATCATCTCTCCAGCCAATGAGAGAGGGAAGCACCTTGTAAGGACCTCTGCGACATCCTCCTTGAGCACCTAAATTGCGCCAAACGGTGTAAATATTGCGCGCAAAAAGTTTGGTTCGTAGAAAAATTATTTAAAAAAATATGTGTCCCACATTTATGCTTTCATAAATAATATTTTTTCCTTGCACTGTTCATTTAAGAAGAGCGTTAGAGCAGAAGAGAGGGAAATATGAGAGGTGGTGATGCAGTCTTAAACGGATCTCTAGACTTATAAAAACTGTAAGGTAAGTACTGCTAGATCAGGTATATATGCCAATTCCATGAGAAGCTGGTTGTTGTTTGAGGCAAGGACGATCTGTTGCAAGCTAAGCGGTACAGAGCGAAATATCAGGGCAGATGTAGTGCAGCATGTGGGGTGGAAAAGGAGACGGATGAGCACTTATTGATATATTTTAAACGGCTTCACCCAAGCGGAAAAATCAAGAACTGGTTACGTGATTCAGTAATTTAATGACTCAAAACAGGTGCGCACACGGCAGCCTGCCAGGCAAAGCAGATAGGTAGAACCCATTGTGCTAGAGCGCCTGGTAGCCTGCTGCCGTGTACGCTGCGAGTGCGAAGAAGCCGACCCTAGAACAAAACTGATATTGCCGCGCGCGCAGCTGGCCAAGTAGGCAGCGCGCGCGTGGCCTACTTCGTCACGCGCGCGGGTATAGTGCCGCGCGGCTATAGTGCCTGCCTCCCGCGCGGAAAGCCAGGGTTCGATTCCTGGGAGTGACGCGTCCTTTATTTATTGTAGGAATTTAGTTTTCTGGTAAATTCGAGAATCCTCTTGCTTGTTCGCGGCCCGAATGTACTACGCGCCGAGCGTTCCGGGCTGAATGTTGCGGAAAACCACGCGGCTACAAAAGGCGCTCCGCGTCGCAAGCCGAAGTCAGTCTCGGCCCAGCGCTCGATCCTGCAGTTTCGCCGACATCGACGCCCGCGACACTCTGCTTTTACCTCTGTTCCTTTTTTTTGTTGTTTTGGGCACAAGTTCGCCCCATTAAACGTCTAGTTTCTTCAGTTATCATCGCCTCATCAATCGTCATTCGTGACAATATGATGATGCTGGGTAGGATTGTAGAGGGAAGGGTAAAAAGTCGGGATGGGTGTAATTTGGGATCATGTCAACATGTTCGATGACACTTGAGTCGCAAATAATCTACAAAGTTCCGGGACTCCTCGTGCGAGGTCGGTAGAGGGCTGTGAACAGTCAACGGTATGGGCAAAAAGTCTAGTCGCAGCAATCAAGAGCAGAGTGTCGATCCGGAACCGAACCGAACCGAAAACCGGAACAGAACCGTTATTTTTAGCCGAACCGGAACTGAACCGAACCGAAATCTTCGCCGCCATCTTGGAACTGAACCGGAACTGAACCGGAAAAAAATATAACGGTAACCGGTTCAAAACGGTTCACGGTAATTTTTTTTATTACAAAATGAGTGTTTGAGAAGTAAAACTTGACAGCTGGCATTTCTATGTAGTGATCAAATTGTCATCAATCGAATTGCAATGTATAAGAAATTGTGGGTTTTCGTGGCGCTTTTGTATTGGCACTACAATTAATCTTGTGTCACGTGGTCACGTGACGTCATGGTTTCAAGACATGCTGTCAAATAATGTCACGTCACGTGGCCCCGTGGCGTAGTCGCATTACTCACCGCGTCAAGTCGACTTAAATTCAGAACGTGAATTTCCCCTCTCTTCTCCAACATTTCGTCTGCTTCTTCCTCCCTCGCCCTACGTTCTTGAGTTGCAACGGACTATAGATGTATTAGCGTTGTTGACACCGTGACGTCACATATGCCATCACTGAAGCCCATTTATACAGAAAAGTAGCGACATCCTTTGAAGAATGCCGCCTGCTGTCTTGGGCCAAACCAGGCGGTGTTACTGTCGACGCAAGGGTGTAAAAAACAAAACATAAAGATAAAAGGTGTGAGCGTCAGAGGAGGAGGGAGAAGGAATGCCTATGCTGTCGGAGTGCAGTGCAGTTTATGAGCTCATGTCGCCAATCAAATAACACCGACTGTGCAACGTCACGGCTTTCATCGTCTTTCTTTGAGCACATCCTTCGAGGCTGGTAGATCGTGACAGTGCGCTTTTAGCCTGTGTGTATGTATTTGCGTGTCTTTCAGTTTTTGACTGCGCTCTGACTCAAGTATAGGAAGGCCGTATGCTATCTTGGTTTAAACCAGGCGACGCTACAGTCGACGCGCGGGTGTAAAAAAGCAAAACATAAAGATAAAGGGTGTGCGCGTCAAAGGAGGAGGGAGAAGATGTCGCTACCTTTTTTATTCAGGGGCATTAGCAATCACGACGTTTCACCGCGAGTCGTACGACACCGTGACGTACTCGGTTGTCATGAGCCTGAGCCGAGTGCTCGGGTTCTTGACAATCAGCATCGCCAAACATTCGTGTTGGCTCGTGTTCAATCAAAGATGAGAATAGCCGAACTCCAATAAAGCCTAAATCTCAACCCATGCTTTATTCTTTGCCAACCCCAGCGCATGGCTATGATGAACACTGGCGGTATACAATTAGCGTCAGATCACATTGCCGCCTGTTCTAATAGCGAGTTGAGGAGGGGAAAGCTGTTTCTTTCATTTATTTTTTCTGCATCTGCCATTGAGCAGAGAGGAAAACTAATGGGTGTTTTTGCAAGCTATTAACGTCAGGGATTACATCTTAGTGGTATTTACTGAAAGTGCAAAAACTGTTGCATGAACTATTTTACATGTACACATCATTGAGGCACTCAAACATGTTTTCGTTGTTGCTGAACTGTCTGAGAAAGTTGTCCACGAGAATAGAAGCATTGAAAAGACTAAATATGGCTTATTAATCTGACGATAAATAGAACTACAAGTGTGTATGGCAGGGATACCTGAAAAGAAAGATTCTAGTGGCCTTTGAGGACAGCCGAAAGTCGGCAGCCGCTCAAATTATCGCAGTTTTGTTTAAACTTCACAGTTTTGGGATGCAAAATAAAAGAAATGGAGAATTACTGCTAACAAATGACAGAAATATAATTGTCGAATTGGCACCCCCAAACAAAGGAGGGAGTCCCTCAGAAATAAAAAGTATTCTATGAAGGAGCATCGTCAAATGAAAAAAAAAAAAAGGAAGGGGGTTTAAAAACCTACTGTGTTGTAAAGGTTCCTCTGCTCCGCATCTTCGGCACAGAGCAGACAGTGTGATCCTGCAAAACTACTTCGTTTGCGAAATCACTCCTGCCAGAAAGCGCGTTTTCGGGGTGCCAGACGCTCGCGCCGTTCCTCACGACGCTGCACCAAGCAAGAATATTTTTTGTTTCTGAATACATGGGTTGCACTGAGCGCGAACCTTCTGCAGCGTGCATTTTGCACCTCGGGATTTGATTTTCTCAGCAAAAAGAAATCTCTGACCACTCGCATATAGTGCGATGATGTCACTTGCAAACCATGTTAAACAGTTCAGTTTTCTGTTCAAATGTGATGTTCTCAACACAATACTTCGTTTCACTTTAAGTGAAAGCGTATCAGAAACTAAAAAAGCGAGCTCCGGGCTTTCAGCGTCCAAGCACGCGCGCTCCTGCAGTGCAAGTGGTCGGGAC
The DNA here is from genome assembly GCA_037355805.1 of Ixodes ricinus. NCBI lineage: Eukaryota > Metazoa > Arthropoda > Arachnida > Ixodida > Ixodidae > Ixodes > Ixodes ricinus. Next base: position 23,542 of record JAZHYW010004590.1, read on the forward strand.
CAAAGGCTCGTGCTTGTGGCATAGTAAAGTGGAGATTTGGGCCAGTTGGTTCATTGCAAACAAAAAGCGCCGAAAAAATACAGGGACACAGACGAAGGGAAACAGGACAAGGCGCACTCTCAACTGCAGTTTATTGAAACTTCACACGTTATATAGCCACAAAAACCCTGTTTACCCTATCTGCTCAGCCCGCGTTTCAAAAATTCAAACTCATTCGTAGATAAAGAGAGGGACGTGTCACTTAAACATTTCTTCTCCCTGGTCCTAATTTCATGTGCCTCGTGTAATTCTCGCGACACTTTATCTTTGAACCTAGCCAAAATCTTAGTGTTTGTTTGTAGCATAGGCTGCATCTGGACTTGAAGGGGCCATGCAAAGCGTTTCTGGTCATTTTTTTTAAAATTTGCATTGCTTTCGCTCTAATTAGTGGCTGGGACTCTAGCAACACATTAAACATAAAATAAACAAGAAATCTGGCGTATTTTGAACATAATAGCTGAATGAGGTTCAGAATTTTGAGCGCATTTTCTTTTGTTCATGACGTTATTGGTCTGAGCCAATAGAGAACCTGGTTAGAAAATTTTATTTACAACAGTGGTGTCATGACTAGAACAAAACCAAAAACCGAAAACGCGTTATGTACAGTATATACTGGTCTAAACGACAAGAGCGTAAAACAACCATGAGCGATCTTCCGAAGTGTTGGAAATTAACATTCAGTTATGAAGATGTGAGCGCCCCACCAATTTACAGGTGTTCCAAGCAAATGTATGAGTGCAAGTCACGTGCTTGAAAGGATCAGAAGGGGTAACTTGCGCCTATTTAGCCAGTTCTACCTCTAGCCTTCTATGTCATCATTATCCGACGTTCTAGACCAATGTCGCCACTGAACGCTCATGTTTGATAATGATAGGCACGCCGTTCGAGGTAGCATTTGGTTTTCTTCGTCCCTTTGCAATGCCCCTTTAAGCTGAAACAAAGTATAGCAAAAGGGGATGTCGAAATTTTAAAGTTGTGCACTATATATAGCAGTCTCGCGATGATATGCTGCAGCCTCATAAAACGTTAGAGCGCGCATGACTGATAAAGCACTGAGTTGTAAAATCAGGCCACAAAACAAGTGCCCGGAAAACCAAATATCACTTTAGCCTCCCGAGACAGTATTCTGCGAAGTTTCGAGCTCGTGCAGTCCGATGTTCTAATGTGATTTAAATTAGAAATATATCGTCTGTTCCTTGCAATATTTATGTTTATTTAGGAACATCATTACACGCATCTCTACTAGAGAAATACGCACCATAACCAACCAAGTCCTGAACAGTAAAAAATCCGACGTTTCAAAACCGATTTGTTTTTTTTAATCAAGGGCGACTATTTGCACGTGGAGAGCAGCAGCTTTTTTCTATCTACGGTGTGTCGTTTGCTTCACTCACTTTTTCTTCTTCAAGTGCCCTAGTCCGTTGACACACGCCGACGGTTAATTGGCTGTCGACCTATTGAGCCCGACCTATTGAAACGTCGGGCAACTAAATGTTTAGGACTTGGTTTGTGAAGGTCTGTATTTCTCAACTTTCTGACCCAACCAGACGGAGTTCCGTCAAACGTGTTTACGTTTAAAACATGCATCCCTATATAGTTCTTTTTGCAGTAAGGCGTCATGTATGGCATTATTTAGAAGAATCTAATTTATTATCTCTTTCTCTCTCTCTCTCTGCACATTTCGTGCATTTGCCTTCAAATCTATAACGTGAGCACATAGTTCTTTTTGGCATACCCCGCGACCTGGTGTTTCACACTGCCAAACAGCGAACAAATAAGCACGTTCCGCAGACTCAACAGATGGCGTATTTTCGAGTATCGTCCTCCCGTGTCGGTCTGAAGCGATTATGTGAACTTCATACAGTTAAATTTATTGATGACAATAACAAATATTTTCTTACTACCTGAAGACTTGACAACATAAATAAAGGGCCTATCACCATAAAGTTCTTTTCCGGCGATTTTTATCCTCGAGAGGCACGTGTATAAGTAATTTGAGAAAAACTTATGCACTTTTTTTTTCATTTTGAAGCTGATTTAAATAACTTGTGTTCCCGACGCATATTCAAATTCTCAAACATATAGAAGTCTGTTGCTTCTTTTATTTGATGAACAACAATTTTATGTGTCTGTGGGCTGGATGAAAACAAAGTACATACACAGTGGCGCGTGGCAGAACTATGACGATTGCGCACGCAGACCGTCAGAAAGTGACCAATTAAATAGCTGTAATGTCGAGTAGACTATGAAATACCACTTTGTTGTATTTAACAACAAATCACCAATTAGCAAGGGTGATGCTTATTTACAAATTGAATTGACCGGCATCTTGTCAAGAACAAACATCAAACGCCAAGCCATGCCGAAAAGTTGCACTTCAATGCGCTCTATTTTAGGTCATATCCGAACTGAATACGAAGGTCACTCTTTTCTGCATTATTATTCGCCTGCATCACGGCGCTGAGTGTAAACATAATTGGTCAGGAAAGCAAGCGTTGTGTTTGCTGCTCAGAGTTTCTATTAAAGGCAGACTGAAAGGGTTTGTCCTAAAACTTTCCTGACATTTTGAAAATATTATTGCTTTAAGCTCAGTTGCACCGTCATCATATATATTGTGAAAAGTATTTTATAATCTAGATTTCACAATATATATGGCGAGAACATTCCCATTTCATGATTGTATGCACTAATTAATTTCTAAGTAAAAGAGCACAGCAGGACTCTACTTTTAATATTGCGACGCAGAGGAATCACACGCATTTTAGACGACCCACCAGACTGATAACCTCTAGATTCAGGTAAAATATGTACGACTGAGGTAAAAAGAAATAGATGTTGAGTCATATATGTTAATCTAGCTTTTCATTTACTGTTTCATCGAAATTAAACAACGGAATTTATTTTTGGTAACTGAAAAAAAAAGTGGATTCAAGAAATGATAAAAAGCTATATAGTTACTCGTTTCACTCTTGAAAAAGTGCCTATTGCCAAAGGAACGCAGAAAATATATTCTCAGTTTAGCGGTTCAAACCGGTTCGAACCGTTATTTTTCGCTCCCCGGAACTGAACCGGAGCTGAACCGAAATCCGTGAACCTGAACCGGAACCGAACCGATAAAAATTTCGGTTCGACACTCTGATCAAGAGACTCGCTGTGTCGACGAGTTTTGCTACAAAGAAGCTCAGGCTCCCCCACCCCCTGCTGAGGCGCAGCGGCGGACAGGCCGCTCCCAGAAAGAGATAAGGCAAGCAGTTGGGGGGGGGGGGAGGCAGCACATAGATTCGCGCGATTCTTCATTTCTGATCTAGGGTCCGCCAGTCAAAAGCTTTGGTCGCACTCGGATACCACGCAGATATTTCACTTGATACGTGGTGCAGCACTCTTCAGTCTCACCGTTATGTGTTGCTGAGGGGAGACCAGACTGCACAGCAGCACACTAGCAAATGCATCGCTAAGGATTTGTAAAGCGTCTCAAGAACCGTCGGCCCACACGGCCTCGCCACGCAGAGTGATGAAGCCAAGCGTCCTGCAGACTTTTGCGACAATCCCATCGATGTTTGCAGAGAAGTCCGAGTTGTGCGTAAACATGACTCCCAGGATGAATAGGTGATTTGAGGCAATCAGCGGAGTGCCTTCCACGATCAAAATAGGGATGTCGCGCGTTTTTCTATTAGAAAAGAGTATCACGCTACTCTCTGATGTGCCAGATGAAGGTGCTGTCCCAAGAATGATTTGTTTACCTCTTCCAGATTGTTTTTGCAGGTCTTGTGCATCAGACAGAGACGAAACAGTTTTAGAAATTGATGTTTCCTTTGAGTACTGCACCAAGAGACAGTTGTTGCGCGGGAAGTCGTTCACACAGGGGAGGAAGACAGTCATGCCAAGGACTGAACCCTGTGGCACACCTGACGGGATTGTTGTCTCCGCAGATCGTGGGCCATATGATTCACATTTTGTTAGCTGCGAATCCACAGGAGACCGGAGGTCCAGCTGTGAATAGGGAACTCCGTATATTTGTGAGTTTTCGAAGCAGGGGTGCGATGCTGAGTGTATCTAAGGCATTACTTACATAAAGCTCTATTATATCTGTAGGGACTTGATTATTTATGCTTTCACTGACAAAAGGAGTAATGGTTTCCAGTGCTGACTCACAACTACGATATTTCCGAAAGCTGTGCTGACGTAGCCGGATACATCAAGATAGTTAAGAAGTTCGCCATTAACTACTCTCAAATTTTCGACAGACAGTTGAAGTGATCGACACCGGACGGTAATACCTTGGGTCGTTCACTGGCTTCCTCTTCCCTTAAGCTGTGGAATGAGCAAGGCTCGTCGCCATGTTTCTGGGACGATCCCCTTTCGAACAGACCGTGCAGCACCTTGCAGGCGGTTTGTAGCATATCCGAGCAGATCCCTTTGAACCATGCTGGGACAATGCCGTCCAGACCACCGTTACTAGATCAACTCAGTTATGGAACTTCCCATAAACGCTGTACATTGGAGGGGGTCCGAAACCGTGTCCGATTTTTTTGCAGCTAGGTGGCGCTGCCGGCGCATTAATCCACGCGTTTTCGTCTGCTACTGCTCCGCGGCTGCTTTTGAGTCCCGACTCCTCTCGAGGTTCAGCATGGTTTTGGGTTAGTTTTTGCCCTTTCGCCAGTAAAAAGTAAAAATGTGACTACCAACAGCAGCAGAAACAATTTGAAAGTTGTCTGCTGCTGTTATCCGTAAGAAAGGCCAGAACCGCGCCGTCAATGATGATGATAGCGAGTATTAATGCGGAGCGCGCGCCCTCTGACAGGCGCCACGCAAAGGGACCCCCTCGGGAGCGGAGTTCCACAACTGAGTTGGATCTAGTAACGTTGGCCCAGACCAGAGCTCTGAGAGTTCGTGATTTTAGGAGGATCCCCAGCAATGACTCATCTGTGAGGGACACGGTGGTGTGTTCTGAGTGAATGTTCCTGGCCTCATCTGCAGTCAGAGATCGCGCTGCAAACGTCTCTGGGGCATCTGCGTGTGGGTCGTTGAAGTAAAATCAGCATCTGAGGAATTCAGGGGAGGGGGCGCTACTGTTTACTGAAGAACAATGGTCGGAAAAGACTACAGGTCTTTTGCGGAGAGTCGGCGACATGGCCGTGTACGGTAAAACAGAGTCGTAGGGGTGACGACCGTAGGAAGCGGTTGTAGTTACACAAGACGTTTTGCTCGGTCTTATCCCGTTTGGCAATACCACGTAAGTATTTTTTTATGAGAGATATAAGATGGTTTTAGTAGATGGTTCCAATACCCCTAAACTCCCAATAACTATACCCGATAGCGACAAGATGTGTGCGGAAAGGCGGCGGCGGAATATCGGCTATCTTTATCGGAGTCATAGGAACGATCTACTAAAACTCTCCATTTATAGCAGCCTTCAGTGACCGCTGATGTTTCTTTGCGAGTAGTAAAATGACAAGGCATTGCTATCGGCGTGCCCGATGAAAGAGTGATCGCTTAATCCGCGCCACTTTTATGATGCCAGCCGTGATCCTTGGGGATCGAGTGCTTCCGTTTCAATGATCCGACGAAGCAAGGGACAGACGCTTTCTATATGACGAATAAAAAGTCACACCACAGGTCGTAGTTGGATGACCAGTCGGAACCTGTGCGTGGTCATACCCCATGGCGCCAGGAAAGTCAGCTGAGTCATGTGATCAAAGTCAATTTGCCGGAACCTTCATAGCCTACGAACGAAATTGCCTTTGCGCGGCAAAGGAATTGCGTAGTGAAGCTCTATATCAGGATGGTTACCGTCGTGGAGGCCTTCAGATACTTCAACAGTTTCAAGGCGGCGTGTCGAAGCTGAATACGAAGTGAAGAAAGCTCGGTGCCTCGTCACTGGCCATGTATATTGGCTGTTGGCATGCTTGGAGCAGGCTAGCAAGGGTCGCAGTCTCAAGAAGGATGTTATCGGAATGGTCACGGGGGACAGGGTCGCCGCAGGAACACCAGTCGATGGGAATGTTAAAGTTGCCGAAAAAAAAGAATGCTCGCATGGGGTTTAGCTGTGGCGGACTCAGGGTTGCGTCGAGTAGTCGATACTCTTGGGACACCGGCAGGCAGTAAATAAATCACCAGAAAGTATGTTCCACGAGGAAAGAAAAATCGACAAAAAGTGATTCGAGGTCCCTGTGCTCAGCTTATCTAGACTTTCGAATTGTGGATAATGTTGCAATAGTTAAAAATGAATGACTTGCGCTTAACAGTGGAAAGAGTTCTTGACCGTGTTTTATTCATTTTCGAATTGAGAAATATATCTAAAATGTTGATTTTTTACTTCCCGATTAGTTTTTGAAATTAAAAGCTTTGGCTAGATGGCGCAAGCCGTCGCCTGATTAAAACGGTTCAGAGCCATTGATCCATACAATTAACCTGACGTCATTCCACGAAGCTTTGAGAACATCCACCAGGTGCAATTGGGTAATCGTTTGACTAGTCTTAAATAAAATTGTTTTGTTTATTTAACAAAAATCGGTGTCTCTGTGCTGTTTCCACAACATAGCAGTTCAATAATAAAAAAGGAACTCAGCTTCCATTTCCGTACCCCTTCAATATTTAGTGTGGTGTGACCTAACAAATGCTTTCTGCCATTGAAACGTAAGTGACGGTAAATGCGCTCACACCAGTGTTGGAGAGTAACGTTACTAGTAACGTTACTGGTAACGCATTCATTTTTACGCTAACGCAGTAACGTACTCGTTAGTATTCTGAATGACTAACGAGTAAAGTATTTTCGTTACTTCTTTACGGTATCGGCTATCAAATTACGTTACTCGTTACTCGTTACTTTCGACCAAAACTGGTGAAATATATTAGGTATTTGGGAAAAGGTCACGACGCCTGATCTAACGTTTAGAATAGCAATCTTGTGCATAAAACTGGAGACGTTAGGGGAACTAAATTTAGGTCACTAAGCTCAATGGAGGATCTGGCTTCTCTGCTCGAGGAGCAACTACTTGCGCTCGAGCACGCAATGCCAGGCAATGCCGCATCTTGCTGCTAAGACTTCTGAACCTTCGATTTCGTAAAACGGTGGGTTTTCCACTTATCAGTCCATCTATTCACCCATCCATATCAAAATCCTGCACAAGCTTATCGCTGCACGAAACCAGCATCCGTCACAGTAAACTTAAAACAAAACAAAAAACATTTTGATTAAAGAGACATCCGTTAAAAGGCGACATTATCTCGCTTCTCGAAGGCGAAACAAACCTTCGGCTATCAGCTAATTCCGTTCGTCCTCCTTTTTTTAATAGTGTCACCACCCACAAGGCTTGAACGAGCGACTGTGTTGCAACCCCCTCCCCGTTCCCCCTCTTCCCCCTTTGCTTTGTGCAGCATAGGTGGACAGCGGGGGGGGGGGGGGGGGAGAGGGGGAGAGAGAGAGAGACATCCGTTTAAAATCAGTGGACAACTAGTGGCAGAAGTGATTTGCTCGTTTCTCTGGTTACAAAAAACAAAACAAAAAAAACACCTTTTGTGGAATTTTTATTCTCGCTCGCCCCCTTTCTGCCTGAAAGTTCCTGACCCACTTATGTACACAGAAGAATCTTTCGCTTGATTAGTCTTTACTTCACTAAGGTCAAAATAAAAATAATAAAAAAGTTTTAAACCTGGAAAGAGAACTTACAAACACAAAACCTTTTTTTTTCGCTGAGAAATATTAAGAGCTACTGCTGTTAAGAGGCAGCAAGTGATTATAAGCAGTGCTGCTGGTAACCGGTGTCCTGTTCCACATAGTGAAGTAAATCAGTCTCTGGTAATAGTATGAACCGGACTGTTACTAAAACCGGCGTAAAGATGAGGGGTGTTGGTTGGCTGGTTGTGTTCCAGCAGTCCCCGTTCGCATGCTGTAGTTTATAAAAGCCGAATGACTTTCGATTGGTCTCGTGAAAGTTTTTCTCTTTCACGAGAACGTAGGCACATGTTTGTAAGCAGAACACAACTCTGCCAAACATGTGTACTCGAACACAAAAGTAACGTAAAAGTAATGTTCGTTATTTTTGAAAAGTAACAGTAACGGTATATCGTTACGTTTGCAAAAATGTAACGTAGCTCAATAACGCGTTAATTTTACCAAACTAACGAGTAACGCTATTTCGTTACTTTTTTCAGTAAGAGGCTGTACTGGCTCACACTAACATAAAGATACTAAATAGGAGAAAATTTGGGAGAAGAAGCTAAGAGTGTTGTATTCCTATATTATATACTAAAAAAAGACGGTATGTAGGTCAGCTGGTGATAGTAAATCATGATGTTTAAAACAGTAATTCTTTTCCTGTGCTTTTTTACTTTAAAGTATCGCTCTACACAGACTCGGGTTTAAATATAATGATTATT